>ML778853.1:665636-718464 GCA_009831015.1 Picea engelmannii | reverse complement strand
ATCTTTTATGAATTTTTACATTACAGAGAAAGTTGTAGAAAACATATTAAAAATTCTTGATTGCATACAAAATCAAATAAATACATAAGTAATTCATTACATCATTCTAAATTAGTTATTTTCTATATTTTATATAAGTTTTGGAGTTGTGAAGTTCTTGTATTCTAGAATTTGAGTCCTACATGAATGGTACCTTATCAAATGAACCAACATTCAATATATGTATGTATAGATGAGATTTTGTGGACATTCAATAACTATGCTAAATATGGGGAAATTCTGAAGTTTCCAAGTATAGTGAAATAAATAAGTGCCATAAAAAAAATAGGTACTTATAGGATAGACTATTGATAAAATCCAACAAATATTTAATAAAATCTTCAATATCAAAATGATATTTTTCATGCATGGGGTTATAGTTAAACTCTTACATTATAGAATAAAGTTCAATATATTTAATCAAAATATCCTCATTAAAGGAATTATTATAAGTAAAAATTACAAAGCTAAACCAAAGATTGTCTTGGTTCAAAGATTTAAGTTATATCATCCCTTTGGAATCCAAATACCTTGCTGGTAGTCATGAGGATCCTTGATATTGGGATACTTTTACCCCTATAGAAGCAAAGGAAAAACATTTAGTATAATATCTGTTGAAGAGAGTGTTGGGAACTAAAATAATTAATCATGCTTTGCAAATATTTAAACTTACCCATTCCTTCAAGTGATGATCGCGGTTTGAATGTTGGGTATGCAGTTTGATGTTAAAGGAGTGCATATTCCTTCTGTTTAAACAAAATCATAGTGTAGATAATTATGAATATGTATCCATTACCCATATAATAATAAAGAATCAAAAGGGTTGTATCTATTCTGGTGCCAAAGACAAACCTGAAGGAAGCCAAGGAAAAGTAGAGATGGTGGAAATTCTCTTTAGTTCGTATGGATTTCGTTGCAAACAAAACAACCCATCATTAAAACATTTCTCTATGAGTTTTTCCTTCTTAAAAAACAAAGAACAATTTAAATGAAAGTAACACACAATATTCAAGTGTGTGATAACTTTCTTTGCATGGTAAAGAATTAAAGTGTATGTATGTATATAATGAAAACCATATGAAACTAAACAATTCATGCCTGAATACTCTTAGTTTGTACATGATTGATATATATATAGTGTATCGTATTAAAGTTCATGTGAACCAGAGATGGGTATGCCCAGAACGGGAAAATATCAAAGTGTAAAGGAGCGACTTACTAAGACGAGAGGCTATAAGAAAAAATTGTAGTGAAGAATAAGGATTTTATTGTCAACGTTTTCTGGAAAAATCCTTTTACATTTATGAATGGGTAGATAACCTTATCTTCATGAAAGTCTCGACCAAGTTTTTTCTCAATAAAAGAATCGAAACTAAAGATGATAAACCTCACCTAGACATAAGTAGTTCTACACCAAGTCATAGAAAATTTAAAAGGTTGTTTAAAGACTTATTTGTTTCAAGATTAGATTTATACTTTACTGGAAATGAGATTGAATTATTGAGAGGTCAATACACAGGGGTGAACTCCTAGTCCAGTGCGAGTTAAACGAAATTTTGACAAGCCTCCTTTTGAAATAAAGAATTAACACCGAGTTGTCTATAAGTATGTGATTAAACCCATGAAATTCGACGAAAAACTGGAGTAGCACTTAGCCTCTTCAGCGCAAAAAACTCTATCTCAATATAATACTATGAAAGACGCATAAAAAGTATTGGTATACATTATAAATAATGGCCGCAAGAATGACATATCTCCCATTTCGATAACAAAGATTAATCCCTACTCCTAGAGTATCTCACACTACCTCTACAAAGAACAAACTATATTTTAAAGAGAGTAGTAACTGACCTAGATGTACAAATTGTATGTATAAATTTTCCCACTCATAAAGATGCATACATATATGAAGGAAAAGAGATACAAATAACAAGTAAACCCAGATTTAGGGTTAGACAAAAAGAAACCCTCTTTCATAACTTTTCTTCGAAAATTTTGTTTATATGGATGTAAGAAAGTGAAGGAGAAACCTATGTCTTGGATCTGGAGATGGGAATAATTCATTTCCTTTGAGGGAAGACACCATCATAGGCCTCGCTTAGGAGAAGAAAAACATAAATCTAGAGATAAAACTCCCACAAATAGACCAAATGAGGGAGACTTCCAACTTCATCATTGGTTCGAGGCTCAAGGAAACCTAAATCCCAATGCGTAGTACCCTAACTTGAGAACCCAATATCTTTCTTACCTCGTTGTTTGAGAAACCATGTGATTAGACATACATGGAAATGGATGGGTGGTTCAGTCCTTGTGCTTCCAAGTTGTCTGAACAAGGGCTATTACAGGGCATAAAGGCTTCTTCTATCCCATTAACTCAAGTATTTAATTATTAGTTAACTTTCACCGTATATGTGCATGGGTTGACATCTAAAACTTCATATAGTTTTATAATCATCTACCTTTGAAAAGAGAATTATGAAACCCATAAAGAAACATAATCCTACGTAACATGGAGTGGATACTCTAATCACAATAGTGCTTTTGCATGGTAATGGAATGCTATGAAGAAAGGATTTATGTATGATAATTTAAATCAGTTTGTTTGGTAACCTAAACAAATCAAATGATAAGGGGACAAATACAAGTTAACGATGACGTTGGTATTAAATTTTTTATTATTTTAGATTTTTTTTTAGTGGAATATGGGGCATGTTACATATGGTATCAAAGTTGTAGGTTACAACACTTAGGCGTAAGGGAATCAGGAGAAAAATTTAAAGTGTTTGAAGAATACTATAAGAAACAAATTTTTCATTATTACAAACAAACTATTTTGAATCTAGGACTTCTAGGCCCTCTGTTCCAGTTTCCTCTTCCTCTATTATTTTTTCCATGACTTCCCCTACTAAAGAAACTCATCCTATAGCAAAAGTTCGTCAATAAATAAGCCCTTAATAAACCATACATGACATTCTTCTTGCATGAATCAATAATTGGCTCAGAAATTGACATGAGATAAATGCAAATCCATCCATAACAAACCATTTAATAATCACCAAGTGAGTAGGTGGTGATAGGGTTCATGGGATATATGGAGGGAGTGTAATGAGCGAAAGGTGGTATAATGAGAGGGGATAATTACACGAATACTTCTCAACAATTAATTAAATAATTTAATTGTATAATAAAAAACCAAAAATATTGGTTGCCAACCATTGATGTGTTATCGCTTTTGTCGTTGCTACACAGACCTTTTTAATTTATTTTACAAAAAAGAGATGCCAAAATGATATTGTTATTATGAGGGGAACATAATGACCGAAATATAATGAGCGAAAAGTGGTAGCATGAAAGGGACATAAAATGGATATTGTTCATATAAAAATAAATCAAATCAAACAATCAACCATATCTCTATCCAGACCTCCACAATTCAATCAATATTCACTTTTCAAACCACCATCTAAACTGTCACTTCCTTTACAGATTGCTTGTTGACTTTAAAAAAAAAATCATATGCCCAAAAATACTCAATTACAGTAGCCTTTGCATCTATATAATATTCATATAGCATTCCTATCAATAGTATTGCAATCGATATAATGAACATAATAATCCTTTGAGCCATAACCATTTAAAACTCCAATGCTAAATCTCTTCTTTTAAAACCAATAGAAAACACACAGTGATTCCAGCCATGTGTATCCACTATTTATTCTTTTAAATAAAATAAGAATATGCACAATGTTAACCACCATTTGTCCATTATTCAAACATTGTTCAACATAATCAACTAGGAGAAAACTCATTATCATCCCCAATAATTTCATACATAGGTCTCCTTCAAATATAATCAACCTAAGAATTTATTCAAATATCATTCATCAAATAACATGCAACTCCTGAGAGCCCGCACAGGTGTAGAGGGATTGGCAAGTGCCGTGTAAATGGAAGGAAATTTGTAAAATGAAGTCTCATGTTCAATTCTCACCCGGACTTACTCGTGTGCCATTCTTGTGGGCTGGGTGGTTGCACTTGGGGTTATAGTGGTAGCCTCCTGGGGATCGACCCCGTGTCACGCGAGTATGAGAACCGGGAGTTGCCGATTCCCCCAGTAAAAAAAAAAAAAACATGCAACTCCTGAGCCCAAGCGTCACATAAATTAGCAAGTACAAAAAAATTACCCAAGGAGAAATAGAGCCATCTTGTGCCCAATCGACCAAGCACATAGAATTCTTATTTACCCTTGACTCGATTGAAATGATATTGAGATCACATTTAGGGTTTAAACATAGAAAATGGAGATTAGGAACAGTTGATTCAATCATAGGACTAAATCCTCGAAAACGCAGACAACTCGTTCCTTTTATAATTTACCACAGACATATAACAAGTAACCATAATATCGACAGTGAGGGTTACCAAAATGACAGTCAACCACCTCAAACAGAGAACGAGAAGGAGAGAACTCTTAAAAAATATTGTAAAATGAATGGCCAAGCAGAAACCCGTGCCCAACCAAAAACATATATAATGCTTTCATTTAAATTCTAGGTGATGTTAAACCCAAATGTGCACTACTTTCCAAGCAACAACATTAATTAGGGAAATTTTATTATAGTTAACAGCTTGGGGTTTTTCCAAGTCAAGGCAAGAAAATTTTTAAACTTTCAACAGTTCACCTTGCAATCAGAGAATCGAAACATATCAACCACAAAGACGAAAAAGGAGTACAAAATATTAACACAGAGAGCGGTTGTAATACTCACAATAAAATCTTAGAGCATGTCAAACATAGCAATAAATTTCCACAAAGAACCAGACCCAAAAACGAAAGCTGAGAGAGCATGCTTAATTGCCATTTTATCGATAAACCCGCACATAGATTACACATAGCGAGGAGAGTATAACCATTCCCATTTTTTTTAAATGCCAACAGTCCAAAATAATCACCAGAAGAAACCACAGACACAACACCAATACACAGTTCAAATAACCCATAATAGCTTAAGAAAAACATAGACCTCAAGAAATTCTAAGCCAAAAATTGATTCAAAGTGTAGAGTAACCATCATGGATGGATGAGTAATGAACCCATACCTCGAAAAGCCTGCACAAGGAAGAGATTTATATTGTATGCCTTTTTCATGACCATAAATCATGGAGAATCAACAACCACCAGAGCCAAAAACCAAAATGCAAGTATGACTAGGGTGACGGACTTGAGGGGCGTTTGAGTGACGTGCAGTAAATGCACGTCACTTCCCTCTCCAACCTCATTTAATTCAATGTACGAGCCAACCAATTCACCATATCTCTAAGCATTTAATCAACCACATAACCATTTCCATATACAATTTGCATAGTGTGCCACCTTTGGTAATGTCAAACTCTCCAAAATAACAATGTTTTAGAACATTAACCCATGTGCATTCAATAGATAACATCCAATAAGGCGCATAAGTCTAGTAGCAAAGATTTTTTGCACCTCTTTTGTCACAATAATACATAGCATTAGAGCTTGTGCATAGTCCTTTTATTTAAAAGATCTCCCATATCACCCCTTATATCAAGATCATATTAAACCAATTAATGTCATTTTTAATTGTAATATCAAAAAAAAACTTACAATAATCCTTTCATCCATAGGGAAGTCTTAACATAATCCGAGAGTGATGAACAAAACTATCAGTGCCATGAATTAATCAACCAATCATCTTATGTCACCATAACATTTTAACCATGATTCAAAACATCAAACTGTAGAAGATTGTGTTGATACCATCACAATAGAAACTAAAATATAAGCGCAGCATATCCATCATATCACCACATGTCTACAAGTGGGTCCCACCTACTCGTTTATTATTAATATAGCTTGGAAATCATTTGCGAGCATAGTATTCATCGTTGTGTTTTTAAGAATCAACAAAATGGTGACTCCATAGGTAAATATGTTTCCAACATATTAAGAACTCAGAATATCTAGTTTCATAGACTAGGTGAAACATTAGATCAAGGAAATATACATTGGAATGATTATGCAACAAGGAAAGTGAAGCGGTTTAAGGGAAAAAATGAATTGGGATTTGGGGAATAAATCATGGAAAGTGTTATGTATGAGGGGCTTATTCATGTATGCATAACAATCGATTAGTCACAGTGAAAGAATTCTTTTCTTTAAGGAGAAAAAATTATGGTGTGCTCTTTCTGAATCTCGGGCGGAGGGAAGAAAAGGGAAGCATAAAATAGGGATGAAAAACAATTATCTTATCTAACAAAAGTACTGGGAGAAGATAGAAATTTCAATTATGTCTTCAAGGAGGGACATCATGACAGTTGTGTAACCTGATTTTTATCTATTAACAATACTTGCATAATAACATTGTTGTGGCAAAACTGATCCATAATTTTATTTTTGACAATAAAAGAAATCAATAAAAGAAATAAAACAACAGAAAGAAATAAAATTCAAAGCAATGAAACAAAACTATAATACATAAGTAATTTTATACAACATGTTATCTTTCAATATGGTTCCACATAGTGTTTCGAGTGGGAACCGTGGGTGCTATAAGAAAATAATCGCTCTTCCAAGTATTTTAGAATACAAGAATTTGCACCCAGGAAAAAAATGATTTTAAAAGGACTGAGCCATAACTTTTGAAACTTTGAATGCCTTCCTCTATTAGCATGATATGAATCTAGCAACATAACTTTCTCATTGACCTTAAATATGAACACTTTTTCATTTTTGTTGAAATATTTCTTTAAAGTTTGTTCTCTTGTATTTATGTTCTCCAAGGAAAACGTCCTTTGTTCCTCTAAATCCAATAGTGCATTTATCCTTTAAGATATATTAGAAGAATTCAATTCTTCAATCTGTAGAATCAACCTTAAATAAGAAATTTCCAGCTCGATAGGAAAGATAGTTTCTTAACCATAGACAATATGAAAGGGAGTGCAAACTGTTCTCACCTTGGTGGTAGTGCAATTTTCCCAAAGGGTGTAAGTGAGGATGGTGTGCCATTGATGAAGCTTATATTTGATGAGCCTCTTGATAATTCTAACCAGATTGTTTTTAGTAGACTCGGCTTGCCCATTTCCTTAAGGGTAATAAGATGATGAGGTAAAATACTTAACTCCCATCTTATCTAGAAACTGAGTCAACTTAGCATAAATAAAAGTGGGACCATTATCTATAATAGTCTCTAAAGGAATTCCAAATATGGAAAAAACATTAATTTCAAGGAAAGAAATAACCTGTTCATCCTTTGAATGCTTAAGTGGGACAACTTCAGTCCATTTCGTGAAATAATATGTGGCAGTCAAGATGAACACTTTCCCTACTGAAGATGGAGGATTAATAGGACCGATAAAGTCCAGACCCCATTTTGAAAAAGGAAAGTCAGGGAGGATAGGTTGTAAAGGCATGGCAGAAAGGTGTTCTTTCCTAGTGAACTTCTGGAACTTGTCACAAGATCTTGAAAATTTATAAGAATATCAAAAAATTGAAGTCCAATAATACCCTTTTCTGATAATTTTAAAAGCATAATTTTTAGCAGAAAAGTGGCCACCCACATGAATAAGAAAATCTGAAGATTCATGGGTTTCTTGTAACAATTTATGTGCTTTCTCATTATTTACATAACGCAGTAATATACCATCGATAGATATTCTAAACAAGAAGTCTCATAAAATGACATATCTGGAAGATTCAATACAGAGACTTATCCTTTGATGAGTATCTAATTTATCTGGGCATCTTTGATTTTGCATGTAATACACCATATCTTTATACCAGAGATGTTCAACTACAGGAAGGATTTGACTATCAATGTAAAATAGTGCTGACAGAGGGCTATCTTGTTCATCAATTTCTTCACTTGCTTTAGCATGTTGAGACAAGTGAAGGGATAAGTCGTGTATATTAATGGTTTTTGAAGTCATGATGAATAAATAATGCTCATGGATCTTGGCAAGCCAATGTGAAAGATTTCCTTAAAGATAAGTCTGTGAGATAAAAATCTTGACAGTAGGTAAAGGGACTTTTACGGGCATGTTCTTACCTAAGATAAAGTGGCGAAATTTCTCCACATCTTTAACAAGAGAAAAAGAATGTTTTTCAATGTAAGAATATTTGAATTCATCATCTGTTAAGCTTTGACTCATGTAAGATATTGGTTTTTCGTTATTCTGGTCATTAGATTGTATCAGGATAGAAAATAATGTTTCCTCTGTGGAATTAGTGTATATAATAAACTCTTTCTCAAAATCCATCTTCGCCAAAACCAGTGCGGAACTGATTTCATTTTTAATCCTTACGAAAGCATTTTCAACGTCATCATTCCAAGAAAAGTAGCGATCTTGTTTGAGAAGATTGTGAATTGGTTTGACCATTACAACAAAATCAAGAACAAACCTATGGATAAAGTTGATAATTCCCATAAAGGATTGAACCTCCTTTTTGGAAGTGGGGGCATGAAGGTTTAGAATAGCAGTAATCCTTTCGAGATCTATACTTATTCCCGAATCAAAAACAGTATGACCAAGGAGCTTGCCCTTGGTAACACCGAAAATAGACTTATAAGGATTTAAAGAAATGCCCAATTTCCTGCATTGCATGAGAACCTTTCTAAGATGACCAAAATGATCCAATCGGTTCTTTGAATATACAGTCGGTTCTTACGGATCAAATTGTCAAAATATAATTGCATAGCTCTTTGGAAAGTGGCACCTGCATTAGATAACCCAAAAGGCATGCGTTCATAAGAAATGTTCTTCAATGTGTAATGAAAGTGGTTTGGTATTTATCAGCACCGTTTACCTTGATCTGATTATAACCAGAAAAATCATCAAGTAAGGACATCATCTGTGAGCCTTCAACTTGTTGCAAAATCATTTCCATATTAGGAAGAGGAAAATGGTCTTTTATGCTTGCTCTATTTAATGCACGTAAATCAATGCACAGTTGGATATGACCATTTGTTTTCCGAACGGGAACCAAATTGGAAACCCACTCAGAATACTTAACGGGGAAAATTATCCAAGCCTTCAAACGTTTTTCGAACTCCTTCTGAATAGTCACTTCAAGTGCGGGGTTAATGGGTATTTGTTTTTTCCTAACTGGTTTTCTGCCTTCCTTGATAAGAATGACATGTTGTATAAGAGCAGTATCAAAACCACGAAGATCCTCTTAGGACCAAGAAAAAACAACTTGAAATTCACAAAGTAACTCAGTGAATTTCAACTTTTCTTCATCAGTACATTGGGCTCCTATATTAACATTCTTTTGGGAATCGGGTGTCCCAATGTTCAAGGAAATGGTTTCACCTACTTTCCTTTTTTAATCCTCTTCTTTATTATTTTCTTTTTTTCCTACATCGCTCAATTAAAATGAACTTTCTAGAGGATTCAATCCCTTCAGAATCTTGTTGTTTTCCATGGATATAATATCATTGGGATTATATGGTTCATTTTGTATGAAATCACATATGCTTTCATCACTAGGGAAGACCTTCCATGACTCTACATTCTCAGGGATATCACGATGATATAAAGATTGAAAAGTACAATCAGGTCTTTGTGGCAGAAGTTGTCGAGTAGGAGAGGTTGCAAAAACAACTAACCTTTCATCTATTGAATTTGATTCCCTTTTAACATGAGTGATATTAAATGATAACAAGTTCGAGATAAGCACCCAAAAAGTTTGGGTGTAGTGTTTCATTAACTTGTTGCTACGAGAATATATTTTACATACAAGGTTTAAAACAAGTTTAGATTCCCCAAAAACTCCAAGGTGACCACAACCTAAATTGTAGTCATTTTCAATGCCTAGCAGTAATTCTTCAAATTTGGTGACGTTGTTTGTGAAAGCAAATTCTAACCTATAAGAAACATTGTGAATTTTACCTACAGGTGAGTACAAGATAATTCCATCTCCATTACCTTCATTGGAGCATGAACCATCAAAGTGCACATGCCACATCCCATCCTTCGAGTCAATTTGTTCTAGGGTAGTGTTATCCTCATCTAGAAAGATGGAATACACTCCTAGGTCTTCCTCGACATAGTTTACATTAGGATGTGGGATGCTTTCTATATAAAGTGAAATTATTCTCTTCTTTAGGACTATGATGTTCTTCCCATTCCGAGGAATAGATAAGTTTGTCCCATTGAGTGAGAGATATCCACTTGTCAAAGCTTGCCAGTCTCTTCCTAATATGATTGAATAATTACTCACTAGCATGTCAATTACTTGAATAATAAGGGTTTTCCTTATTTCAGGACGTGCGCACAGAACCAAAGTCACGTCTTTGATTTCACCTATGGTTGATTGTTGTAAACTATTATAAGAGAGTATGCTTCTGGCATTTTCATTTGTACAAGACAAGCCAAGATCTTCCATAATAATATTTGACATTACGCTTGGGCCCAAACCACCGTCAATTAGACAACAATGGGCTATTTTGTCCATAATATTTATAGAACTGAAAAATGGGGGATTTTTTTATAGGGTGTCTAAATCTATTTACAACTACTTTATTTACACTAGAATCCTCTTCTTTTAACTCTTCAAAGATATTGGCTATGGTGAAATTTTTTCCTTCCATGAAAATTTTCAGATGCTTTTGTTTCTCAGGGATGGAAACCATGTCCAGAAGAGTAGCATCGGCCTTGATATTATCCAATTGGTTGAGAATGTTGTTGGATTACTGAGAGGGGGGGTGAAACAGTAATAGAGAAATTTAATCCTTTTTAACCATATAATCCAAGTGTTATATCAATGTATCATTATCATCCAATAACTGCAGAGTAAATAAGCAATGAACAAATGAACAATCATACATAGACACAATACACCAATTTTTTACGTGAAAACCCAAAGTGGGAGAAAACCACATAATTCTTTATCTTATATGTCTTGAAGAATTACATTCATTGGAAGCACCAACTTCCTTTGTTTTCCAGTTGCAACTGGAAGGAGGCTCCAACCCCCTAGTTTCTCAAGATACAACCTGAGGGAATCTCCAAATCCCCAATTCTCTGGCTACAACTAGAAGGAGGCTAAAACCCCCTATGTTCTCCGACTACAACCGGAAGGTGGCTACAACCACATATCCTTGCCCCATCCAACCACCCTGAAGTAGAAGTAGAATGATGGAAACAATGTCACACTATCACTGTCATATATACCACTGTAAACATGTACCAATAAACCTGAACCATGCATCACCCATGCATCAACCTGTACCTCAACCTGTAATCAACATATACCATAAAAAAGTGCATCAACCATGCACCAACCTCTAATCAACCTATACCATAAACAACTGCATCACCCATGCACCAACCTGTACCTCAACCTCCACCATGAACAAGTGCATCAACCATGCACCAAACCTATACAAATAACCTATCACAATAACCTGTCCAAAAAACCTATCACAAAAACTTGTCTCATCAATGTTATTAACCAAATCAGATATACTCACCAAGATCAATCAAAAAGACAACTCTCAAAGATGTGCATCAACCAAGTATAACACAACAACTCATAATCATCACCAAGATCAATATGTGCTTCTAATAATACAAGTATGCTACATCATCCATCAACCATGTGTCAACAATACTACTAACAAGTGCCTCCAATCATGTACCAATTATGTACCAATCATGTATCAACTACTCATCAACTATGACTCATCAAGATGTACCAACATCATCAACTATACACCTCATGTATGTGCCATCTCATCAACTACTTGTCTCAACCATGTAGACGACATGTACCTCAATCAAATTCCCTCATCAATTTCATCATCCAAATATGATTTGTAACTCTTTAATAGACTTGGTGTATATGATCACATACCTGTAAGCCTTCCTTAACTTTAAAAACAAGAGACTAGCATTTTCATCAAACTTTTCTTTAGTCTAACATGCCTAGTTTTGGATTAGTCAACAACCCTAACTTGAAATAATCATAACTATGTATCTGTAATGAATAAAGATATGAAACTGATACACAATGTTCTTCATTGTTCTTTATTCAATTCCTCCAGGGGTCACTACTTGAAACCTCTCAGAAAAAGAGTTATAGAAAAAATACATACCTTGGTGAATTCTGACTTATTCTAGAGAGCGACCTTGTAGAGAGTGCCCTGCACCAAATATTTGTTGAATCGATCAGAAATTGTTACAAAGAATACTATAAACTATAATATAACCAACACATTTGGTATTACTAAATTTGGATCTGTTATGAAGAAGTTATGACGGTTTTTTCCCGAAACACTTGTTTTAGACTAGTTTCAGGGCTAGCCACAAACCCTACTATCCACGGAGTGTAACTCCAAAAATACAACGAACCACGAGATGAATATTTTACCATAGATACTTGGATATGTTTCCTCAATGGAATAGAAATTCCATGGTCTGAATCATTCTAGAAAAAAAATATTGCAAAAATGGTCAGATGACCTGTAAATAACATACCTTAGAAAGCATCATCAAAAGAATTTATCCTCCCTTGAATTCCGGTCTTATTTTCTTCACCTTCCCTCTAAAATTCGGCTTATATATCCTTTTGTTACCTCATATACCTATATATATTCAATATTCTCAAGTGTGATCTGAAATTAGATAGCCTTGCCTCTTATTTATACTCTCCAAGTAGCTTCCTTAAAAACATCTTCTAGGTCACTTTGCCCACTTTCCTTATTTTAGGGTTAACCCACTTATAATTTCTCCATTAAATTTATTATTGAAATCATTTATTTTTTATTCACTTTGAATTATAGTACACTCATCACTTCACTTTATTATTTACCTTTTAAAATCTCTTAAACCACTTTGACTACTTTGACCTTTTGGGGCTTCTAGATGACATATGAGGGTCCTCCAACTTTGTAAAGCCATAACTATCAAACCGTGAGGAGTTATGTGACATTCCACATACCACCAGAAATGGAATGACATGTACTATCGATATAGAATATTATTACCTACAATATATCAAAACGCATACCATTATCCATCAAGAAAACTTGGATCTATTAACCAAACCTAGGTTCTCCAACTTCTCATGGGCATAACTCTCTAACCGTGAGGAGTTATGTGACATTCCACATACCACCGGAAATGGAATGAAAAGAAATATACATATAGGATAGTTTCAATGAAAAATTCACTTATCTCATTGTTCCACAAATAATCATGGGTTCCCTAAACATACTTCTAGGATAACTCAATCCACAAAGCGTCTTCCCGTAAAGGATTTCACCATAAGGGGACCACTTTAGAGTTCATCCATTTGTACTTATTATTGTTAATATTATGGTAGCTACGGGAGGTATTTACCCCCACGTGTGAACTTGACTAGAATAGAGGACTCTGGGAAGCAAGAGAAACCCTAATGAGTTGGCTAATAACCCTAGAAGCCTTGTCGGCTCAAGAAGATAATTTATATTAGGCTATTAGCCTCCAAGAGAAGAAGTCAGCCAGAAATAATAATAATATACTGAACAGACACATATCCAAAAGGAGAAGTCGACCCCAGCAAAACTGGAAGGAGTACTATAAATACAGGGCACCAGTTCTCATTTGTAGTATCTCAGAATTACAGTTTTCCTAGTTGGTGCGCACTGCAGTTGCAGTCTTGTGCACAGGTTTGGAGGAGGGTTGCAGGTGCAGCTGCAGCAGCATCTAGTTTCAGTACTGGGTTGAATATCTCTTGTCTAGGGTTTGGACTATCTGATCATATTTTTGTGATGCACCATCCTTGGGGAAAGGTGCGCTACTCTTTGGTTGGCTATCTAGCCTAGGGTTTGCTTCTGGAGGAATTCTCAGTCAAGGTTAAGGTGCTCGGAGGGAGGCTTCGGCCTATGGTTGGGTGACGAGGGTATCATAAATGGTAAAATGAGCACACCATCTTCTATATTCTAATGGGTTATGGGCCCACACCCCTTCAGTCAGCCTAAAACATTGGAAGGAAACATAGCCATTAGATATTGAGCTCGTTGAGGTATTGCCGCTAGGGTTACTAGTAGGAGAAGTTTCCAAAAGCACTGCAGCTAGGGTTACCAACAGAAGAAGTTGCAGAAACCATAAACCTCTTGTCGAGGCACCTTAAGTGACAAGACTGACCTAATCTCCAGATAGATCAGTGCACCCTAGCCCAGCACATCTCCTGATACTCTCAGAAGGCCAAAACGTGAAGTTTGGATTTCTGGTCAAATCTAGGGTTTGACCAAGTCAAGAAAGCCATGACAAACTATATGAAGTTTGAGAACAAGCTAGATGGAGCCTCTAACTTCAGAGCATGGAAGACAAGGATTGACCTCATCCTTGCTAAGAATAAAGTGCTAGATATTGTGAAAGGAAAGATAGTGAAGCCAGAGTTTAAAGAAGGAGAAGAGAAGGAACCTCAGAACGTTTCAGTTATGGAGAAGTTCAAATATGTTGACATAAATGCCATGAGTATCATAGTGGATTCCATAAAATACCACTTGATACCCTACATCTCCCATCTTGACTCATCGAAGAAGATCTATGATGCTCTAACAAATCTCTTCTCAATCATAAACATTGGACAAGTTATGAGTCTGAAGAATGATCTCCGTAGCATGAAGATGAATGATGACAATAGCATAACATCATACTTTGTAAGGATCTCCCAGATAAGATATGAACTACAAGCTATTGAAGCGATCACTTCAGAAAAGGAATTGGTGAACATAGTACTCAATGGTATTCCCAAGACATGAGATGCATTTTCCGCAAGCATGAACATAAGGAAGGAGTACCCGACATTTGAAGAACTTTGGACTTGATGTGCTCAAGAAGAACCAAGGATCAATGCAAAAGAGAAACCCCAAAAGAAGTACGATGATCAAGCCTTCACAGCAAGATTCAAGAACTTCAGGAACAAAAGGAAGTTTGGTTCAAGGAGGAAGCCAAATCAAGAGAAAGACATTTTAGAAATAGAATGCTTCAACTGTCAAAAGTACAGTCACTACATGAACCAGTGTCCCAAGCTAAAGAAAAGGAAGGAGAAACACGAAGAATCGATTGCCAAAGAAAAGGAACTGACAAAGAAGACTAAGCAGGATGAAAGAGACTTCTTCTACTAAAAAGGTAACAACATTCTTCTTATTTTTCTATACGTATCTTGTATATATATCTCTTAATGTGTTCCAAGAAGAACTATACCTATGGAAGAACAACAAGATAAGAATGAATATCATTAGATAATACACATGAAAGGATAAAATACAAATCATGTGGAAGCTACTGCAAGATAAGATGAATCAATCATGAAGAGACTTAGAAGTCAGACATCAAGATAAATTGGAGAAAGACTTATGAAGACAACTAAGACTGAAGCGTGGACTCTGTCAGATAGAAGAGCCAATTATATGTTGTAGTAGAAAATAAGGATGCAGATGGAAGCATGGACTCTGTTATATAAAGCAAGGATTAGGAGGGAGCTAATCCTATGATGCATTGAAAATGATGAAATGTATATATCCATGATAGCAGCCATGAAAGACAGTACGTGTTTAGCTCAACCGCAGAAGAAGACCTTTTCGAAGAAAAGCCTTAAAAGTATTCCTGGTTGTCCATCCAGATCCGTGATCCTATGATGAAAAGAAAAAGTGGATTCTCTAGAACATGGAATCTCCATGAATCCAAGAGATAATGAAAAACATGAAGAAGAACATGAAGATTCCAAGAAAGAAAGAAAAGCCAGAACAACCAGTCATTACATCAATAATCACAAGATTACCAAGACTAATATGGAAGCAATCAAGCAGAAGAAATGAAAGTTGTGATGAAGAACAGTGTATGGAAGACTTATGAATGAAAGCATTATGAGATCCAGAACCAGAGATTCTCTCAGATGGAGGGAGAAGACTATGATGATTGCTTGTTCCAGTACACCAGACTTATCTCTATATAAGTCATTACATCATCTGCAACATCCATGAGTTGGAATTATACATCAGACGAATGCAAAGAATGTTCTCCAAAGAAATTGAATAAAGAGTGTATGAAGAGTAATCTCAAGACTTTGAGGCATACCAGAAAGAGACTCATGTATGCAGATAAGAAGAAGACAACTTGGCGGAGAACCTCCAGTGCACAGTAGAAGCATGGTGAATATTTCCTATAACATCAAGATGACTACTCAGAAGATCAGATCTCATGATGACAGAAGAAGTACCACATGGATATGTTCCAGTTCTCCCACTATGATATACTCTATTGTTCAGATCTACATGAAGCCTTCACAGTGTTCCAAACTATAGTACAAGCATTACATTATCCATGATAAAGTCTAGAAGGGAGAAAATGATTTCTCAAATACATATCTCCACAGATGAGGAGATAAGCATACATTTTGGTAAAGCCTCTAATTCAAGATGAAAGAACTTGCATACTCAGGCTAGAGCTCGTGGAAATAACACTCTTAGCTGGAAGGGAAGACTCTCCAAACTAGAAGAATGTACGCAAACATTTATTTTTGCGATTGAAATAACTCTCCAGTTAGGAGGGAGCACTGAAAATATTATTTCTCTTTGTAATTGAAAAATAGTCCAGATTGGACAGATGCTTTCCTGTTCGGAAAGTGGATTGAGATTTATGATGGACAATGACTTCCCATTGTAGTTAACATGGGAGGAAGACTAATTGTTGATGTATCATAGACAACGACTTCCCATTGTGGTTAACATGGAGAGTAGTCTAGGACAATCATTCTTCTTGGCAGTCACTCTGAGTAGTGGTCAAGTAGAATGGTCTGCCTCGTCGGGCAGTCATTCTTTCAAAGTTCACAGTTGTGAGTAGTTTCAAAGAATGGTCCGTTTTGGAGGTTGATGCAGGACATACATTCCTCGAGGGTTATACATTCTCTCCAGGTTACACTTTTTTTAGTGTCGGAGGAATGGCCCAGCGTGGGGAATGGTCCGGACAGTTATTCCTTGAGGGAAGACTCATTCTCTCTAGGTTACACTTTGTTTAGTGTCGGAGGAATGGCCCAGGGTGGGGAATAGTCCAGGCTCAGCAATCAGGGACAGTCATTCCTTAGGCCAGACTCATTCTCTCCAGGTTACACTTTGTTTAGTGTCGGAGGAATGGCCCAGGGTAAGGAATGGTCCAAACATTTCTTAGGGTTTATACATTTTGTCCAAGGTGCACTTTAATTAGTGTAGGAAGAATGGCCCCGGGTGAGAAATGGTCCAGGCTCAGAAATAAGAAATAATCCTTCTTCCTTGTTTGTGAAGAATAGGGCAGATAGCCCATTGCTGATGAGGGAAGATATTCTTTCAGATCTCACAAATGTGAGTGAAAGATCTGCTCAGAGGATTTAGTTTATCTTTAATAGTATTTTCTATGCAGGATGGCATTAGATGACTGTTATGGAGAATACCTATCTCCAGACAGTAGAGATATACTACTTTGGTGGATATGTTCCACTGTTCGTGAGGTAGATATTCTTTCAGAGCTCACAGATGTGAGTGAAAGATTGGCCCAGATAATTCAATCTATATCATAACATTGTTTCTATGCAGGTTGCTATCAGATGTTTGTTATGAAGACTATATGACAGTAGATGAGGACTACTGTGGTGAATATGTTTCATTGTTCGCAACCATAAGTTGTTGATCAAGTACTTGTGTGTTACGTGATGTGGTATTAAACCACTAGATTGTAGTTATATACTACTATGAATAGACACAGGTGTGTTCTATCCTTGTTCTAAATTACCTTGAAGACTATCAATAGTTTATTGGAGATAATGATCATTCAGATGAATGATGAACAAATATTTTCTAGATGAAAAATAGTTCAGAGATTTTACTCCTCTTGCATCACTTTATGGTGATAGTGACTTATCCAACATCATATCTAATTACTCAGATGAAGTATGGCTTCGAGAGATGATGCAGTTGATGGTGATGGTGATGCTCATGATCTAGTCATGAAATAGTCTAGATGACTATATTGATGCTACTGGATAAATGGTATGTTTTTGTGCTCAAGTCCATTTACCTATAAATACCTCTCTATCTAGGAGGGAGTGTTAATATTATGGTAGTTGCGGGAGGTATTTACCCCAACGTGTGAACCTGATGAGAATAGAGGACTCCGGGAAGCAAGAGAAACCCTAATGAGTTGGCTAATAACCCTAGAAGCCTTGTCAGCTCAAGAAGATAATTTATATTAGGCTATTAGCCTCCAAGAGAAGAAGTCAGCCAGAAATAATAATAATATAATGAATAGACACATATCCATAAGGAGAAGTCGACCCCATCAAAACTGGCAAGGCTACTATAAATACATGGCACCAGTTCTCATTTGTAGTATCTCAGAATTGCATTTTTCCCAGTTGGTGTGCACTATAGTTGCAGTCTTGCGCACAGGTTTGGAGGAGGGTTGTAGGTGCCGCTGCAGCAGTAGCTAGTTTCAATATTGGGTTGAATATCTCTTGGCTAGGGTTTGGACTATCTAATCAGATTTTTGTGATGTGCCATCCTTGGGGAAAGGTGTGCTACTCTTTGTTTGGCTATCTAGCCTAGGGTTTGCTTCCAGAGGAATTCTTAGTCAAGGTTAAGGTGCTCGGAGGGAGGCTTCGGCCTATGGTTGGGTGACAAGGGTATCGTCAATGGTAAAACGAGCACGCCATCTTCTATATTCTAACAATTATCAACCATGACAAGACAATAATAAGTCATATTTACATCAAACAAACTTGGGTACATTACCCAAACCTTTGTTCTACCGGAATTCACTACCAGACTTTCTCCAAGGGTTGACATCAATCACTAAGGGTTGACATTAATCTACAATATCACTCTCCAATAGTTAACACCAATAATTCATTCCAATTATCCATCAACCTAAGCCAATTTTCTAACAAATGTTGTATTTGGAAGAGGGAAGAGGAGAAGGGAATCCTTGACTGTCAAGAGTCTTGGTAGTTTTTTCAATAGCAGCTTGTGAAGATGAGCTTGGGATAGAAGAAGTACGAGGGGGATCATATTTTCCTTTTGAAGAATAAGATTTATTCCTAGTGTTTATGATCATGAAATCCTTTGGTATTGTGAAATCAAGAACAACAATGATAGTTTTAGGCCTTTTGCCAAAGATTTTATCTATGGAACTCTTCTTTACCTCACAAGTAATTTCCTAGTGGTGTTCCTCACAAAAGTTACACCAACTGCGAGGCATGATGGCTTTGGGATGAAAGTTGTTTTAATTAGGATTCTTAAAAGGTAGTGAAGAAGAAGATGAGGCCCCAAGAGCAGGCGAAGGGACATTTCCTTTTCTCTCGTACACTATCATTCAGTTATTCATATCTTGTACAAGTTGTAAGAGAGTAGACATGTATGTTTGTTTAATTGAGTCTCCTTTATGAAGACCTATTCTTTCAAGTTGTTCTTCATACTCTAGACAAGTATGAAGAGAGAAACCAAGATTTTAAATAGCTTTTTATTCAAGCCTATGATGATAAGGGGAAGGTAGATCATTACAGTAATGCATAAAAGAGGCTTTCTTCTGAGGGAAAATAAGTTTGGGAATTTGGTTATATAACTTGGTGAAACATAAGTTGAAAAACTTGATAGTCTCACCGCATTTGTACACGATGTTATTGTATTCCCGTAATTGTTCGACTGGGATTTTATACTTCCCATAAGTCGATTTGAACCAATAAACTAACTCTTCCCAAGTGGAAAGAATCTTGGGAGGGAGATCAAATAAATATGTCCTTGATTTACCTTCAAGGGAATTAAAAAATAAGTGGATACAAGTATCATTGTCATTATCTCCTATATTGTGATAGGCATTGGAGAATGCCACCAAGTGTTCATTTGTAGTGATTGTGTTATTTCCAGAAAACCTAGGGAGATGCTCTTTAAAATTTGGAAGTGGAAGAGTGGCAGGTGCTAGGTTTAGAGGAGATTATACATGCCATGTGCTAGTAGTAGCATCTCTTTCAAATTGAAAAATTCCATACTTATTTAGGACCTTGGTGAGGTTGGTAGTAGATTGGACAGGGACTTGATGGCTATACAAGATACCAATCACTGACGAGGTTGAAGGTTGATATGAAGAAGCACCTCCAGTGCCACTAGAGCCACCCACATATGTCATATTTTGAATGATGGGTAAGGGAGAGAAAGATGAACTAGCTTAATAAGACAAATTTCTCCTTAGAGTACCTTGTTGGGTTGAAAAAACAACTTTTCTTCTTCCTATTTCAACGATAGGGTTGATTTCAGGAGATAAACCCCTTATTCTCCTAGAGATGTGAGGGTTTAAGGAAATGAAAATAAGATCAAAATTTAGGAAAAATAAATCTATAGTTTATTCCTAGGTTGCCTTTTCCTGGCCTCCCAATGTTCTCGCACACTTATGTCTAGCTCAATTATTGTCCATGAGCATTCAAGCTCAGCCCGGGTGTCAATGGTTTCTAGGATGGTATTGAATAAAATTAAATAAATGCTAGTTTGGTATTTAAGACCGGGCTCAATATTGGGAATCATTGTAATAGGTATTGTCATGAAGAAAAGAAAACAATCAAAGAATCGAAAGCAGAAACAAAAATATTCAATGACAACCATGAATATAATCAACAAGAGAGATATGGAAGATCTCACCAGTATGGTTGCCAAATAAATGTTGAGAAAAAGATATGAATTATCTTACTCAATTATTTTCGAATCTTGCTTAGCTAGGACAATATAGTCCGGAATGTCACCCTATGTCTTATAGCCTCAAAAATATTTTCCTAATCCACAAGTATTAATTACAAGGGTTTAGGTTGATTTAATAATGAAAAGAATGTTGCAAAATAACATAAAATTTTTATATAAGTTTCTGAAAAATATACATATTACAAAAAGTAAATATGGAGATCAAAAGAAAAAGTAACCAAGTCATAAATACACACAAATGAGACAAAATAACAATCTTCTTTATTTCATTCCGAGATATCAAAAGTATTTTTCTCTTTACAAGACCCCTGTGAGGGCATGGACCAAAGACTAATTTACAGATCCTCGATGAATACCATACAAAAGGAATCCGACAAGAAGTAAAAACTTAAATTTATAATTTGGATCAACTTGCCATAGATTGCTACCAATTTGACTCTGCAAAATATCCTTTATCATCTATGAAACTTAATCCATAAACAAACAAGTATACACAGACTATCAATGATGGATTAACACCTCTAAAACAAGCATCTGAATGATTTGGTTCAGTTTTGAACCTCTCTTTCTACAATAGGACCCTAGTTTCAAAAAGAGAATTAGGCTTTGAATAAACTCAAGAATGAATGAAAAATGAACTATCTCATGAAATCAAAAGAGAAAACCTTAGTCTTGCTTTCTCCTTCTATTCTCCCTTTGTTTCTTCTTCTCATTTTTCTTTTATTCCTTTCAAATAAGTTGAAGTAATTCAACTACTTTCTTTAGTTAAGTTAGTTTGACTTAACTAATTTATTTTAGAAGAAATAATAATAATAATAATAATAATAGTTAAGGGTCTTTAATCAATAATAACTAGGTAGGTGGGACCCCTTGTGACTCCCTTCTTTTGTTATTTCCAAATTATAAAATAAAACACAAATGGATAATAATTCAACACATGCCACCCTTTTAACCCCCTTAGATACCTTCAAAATTGAATATTTAAGTATCATAACTAATTTAAATCATATCCAAAAATATATAAATATCCACATAATCCATATTATCCCAAAAAAAAGCTTGTTGTCCAAAACTTCTGCGGACCACTGTCTTCATCAACTCAATAATAAAAAAACATAAATTAAAATCCATACTTGCCACTTTGAGAGGCAATTTTTCTTTTATCATTGTTGTCCACCTTTGATTTCCTAGAATTAGCGTATGGTTGATTAGAACCTTGAGGCTATATCTCACTAATAACATGAGAGCAATCATCCTTCAAATGTGTGCGAGAGGATACAGATTTTGAGGAGTCATTTGAGGGAGAGGAAGGGGAGGAAACAACTTTGCCTTTATCTTGCACATGGGGGACATCAGTTTTAAGCCTTTTACTAGCATGTGAGGATTGAACAGGTGAATGCACAAGGAAAATATGAACATTAGTATTACAGGTGGTGGAGGAGGTAATGACAAATTGGGTCAGCCAAGATGGTGAGAGATAGTTGGTTTGACAATCTCTTGCCATCCATCATTTGCAGGAACTTCTGCTTTCATGGACACATGAGGAGGCACATGAATACAAGGGATGTTTTGAGGCTAGAAGGGAGGTATCTCTTCTATAGGTTGTACTATCCCTTTCCCAATCCAGTTAAAGAATCTAGCTTGGAACAATTGGTTCAATTCATGGGGATCAACATCAAAATGAATGGAGAATCTAGGCCTTCTAGGCCCTCTGTTCCAGTTTCCTCTTCCTCTATTATTTATTCCATGGCTGCCCCTACTGAAGAAAATCATCTTGTAGCAGAAGTTTGTCAGTAACTAAGACCTTAATAAAACATACATGACATCCTGCTTGCATAAATCAATAATTGGCTCATAAATTGACACGAGATACATGCAAATCCATCCATAACAAGCCATTTAATAATCTCCAAGTGAGCAGGGGGTGATAGGGTTCATGGGATATATGGAGGGAGTGTAATGAGAGAAATGTGGTATAATGAGAGGGGATTGTTGGATTACTGAGAGGGGGGGTGAATCAGTAATAGAGAAATATAATCCTTTTTGTCCATATAATGCAAGTGTTATATCAATGTATCATTATCATCCAATATTTGCAGAGTAAATAAACAATGAACAAATAAAAAAACATACACATACACAGTACACTATTGTTTTACGTGGAAACTCAAAGCCGGAGAAAACCACATAATGTTTTTTCTTATATGTCTTGAAGAATTACATTCATTGGAAGAACCAACTTCCTCTGTTTTCCAGCTGCAACTGGAAGGAGGCTCCAATCCCCTAGTTTCTCAGGCTACAACCTAAGGGAAGCTCCAACTCACCAATTCTCTGGCTACAACCAGAAGGAGGCTACAACCCCCTATGTTCTTCGGCTACAACCAGAAGGTATCTACAACCACCTGTCCTTGCCCCTTCCAACCACCCTGAAGTAAAAGTAGAATGATGGAACCACTATAACACTATCATTGTGATATATACCACTATACAACTGTATCAATATGTACCATTGACCCGCAACCAACCTGTACAACTGCCCTGTAATCAATTTGTACATGAACTAAGAATGTATCAAAAAAATACAATAGGTACGCGACCTTTAGTGTCGCAACATGCATATGTACGCGCCCTATCTATTATGCAGCCCGCATATGTACGCGACCAAACTATTATGCAACCTGTGTATGCCTTTTGAAAACTAGGGTTTTCTTTCTTATGAAAACTTCTGACCCTGTGTAACTTCTTTCACATAGATCTATAACTTGTCATTGTATCCAGACTGTATCTATATCCCCTGCATGCATGCTCATATATATCCCTCTCTATTCATGTTCCACAAGTGTGTGCAATCATGAATAAGTATAATAACCCTCACATGATCTAGACTTCAAAACCTTTCTGATATTCAGCCTCTCAATACATCAACCAATACAAGCTCTCAACCATATGCCAAGAAATACAAGATGTTACTCAACAAGAAGTATCAATGATAAATATACCAACACTATATTTTGTAGATCTGACTTATATAGAAGATCTCATGTAGCCACTAGTCTCTCTAGGGAGAATTCTCAAATTTCCATAACCATTTCTCATGCATACATCAAAATCCAGCTATTCATAGAAGTAAGACATACATTTTGAACCAATGGATAGATATGATGTATCTGAGAACTGTAGACATCCCTAGGATCTTGATCTCAGAATCTAGAACCTCTGCATCTTCATCTTCTCAAGTTTCCATGGCTTTACCAACATGTACGCACCCTAATACACTAACAACCCACATACATACACATGCTAATACACTTTCAACCCATGTATGTATGCACCCTAATACACTATCAGTCTGCATATGTATGCACCCTAATACAATGTCAGCCCGTGTATGCCTCAAAACTTAGGGTTCTTTTGTACTCACTGTATTTCCAAAACTTTCGCCGTCAACCCTTCGTACTACCTCAAACTTTCGCAACTTCAGATGTATCAATGAGTACCTGCAATAAGCCTTACATGACAAAATATATTCAATGTGTTCAAGTGTAATTAAATGAGAGAGCCTTACCTCTTATTTATACTTTCATGTAGCATCCCACTTTCCTTATTTTAGGGAGTTCTCCATTAACTTTATTATTTAAATAATTTCTTTTCAAAACACTTTGACTTTTTGGGGCTTCTAGATGACTCATGAGGGTTATCCAACTTCATATGGCCATAACTCTCTAACCGTGAGGAGTTATGTGACGTTCCACATACGACCAGAAATGGCATGACATGTATTATCCATATAGAATAGTATTACCTACAAATATATCAAAACTCATAACATTATCCATTAAAAAAACTTGGGTCCATTACCCAAAACTTTGTGCTACCAGAATTTTCTATCGGACTTTTTTCAAGGGTTGACATCAATGACAACCAACCCAATTAATCAACAATATCCCTCTTTGACATTGATGGAAACACTCTGATGCAATACTTAATTCATTTCATAAAATACTGAAATCATATCACTCATGCTCCACCTGGAACCATGCCTCTGTCCTCTGCATCTCTGTGACCAACGTTCCCCCTGTAACCATGCCTCTGTCCTCTACATATGATAAATGTCTCCCCCTTTGTCATCAATGGAAAAGGTATCTTTCCATCCCGGGCTACTCCCCCTAACTGAACTGTCTGATCTCCCAAATTGAATTGTCCTCTTTATGGTGCTTTCTCATGTACATCTAAGACATATAAGATAAGAATTCAGAAGCATTCATTTTGGAGTAGAAATAACTTTGAGTCTCTAGCGAAGATACTCAAAGGCTTCTCGTGGAAGCAGTTTTGTAAAGATGTCTGCCACTTGTTATTTTGTGCCCACATATTCAACTCTGATGTTATTTTCTGCAACCTGTTCCCATAGAAAGTGATACTTGATTGGAATGTGCTTCGTCTTGGAGTGTGTTGACGATAGAAATCGCAATGAGTAATTTCCCCCACAAAGTATTGCTAAAGCCTATTATTTAAACTATGTTAATGATATATAATACTAGTAGGTGGTACCCCCTTGTAGACTGGAGGCTCGGAGATAGTCTTGTCACACATTTTATGTTGATGTTTTGACGCTTCTTACAGGGTCTTAGATGGTTGATATCGCAGTATTGATTTTTTTTTTAACATAATAGCAAGTGGATGATGCATTTTATGTAATTTTTCGTTGTTCTAAGATCTAATCCTATGTTAGGAATGGCATATAATTACTTTTGTTACATTGCGATTGTCACCATGATTCATTACCTGTTACACCTGCACGAGACACATGTTAGTAACAACATGAAACAAAATCAATGGAAAGAAACTTGTGGGAAAAATTCAAGGAAAGGAACTATACTATACTATGTTATATTATGTACAAATGAAATAAAAAGGAATTAGTGTTAGTCCTAACTAGCAATGGTTAGTGGCTATACAAATTATATTGAGTTATATTGGGTGCATTTGATATATGTTATGGTATGGTTTTGGCAATGGTTAATATGGATTGGGGTGGCGCAATTGGCAAGAAATATGTCACAAGTTTCAATGTATGGAATTAATGGCATGGTTCTTGGATGGTTTTTGGTTGGTTGTCGTGTACTACAAAATTGAATGGGGTGGAAGATGGAAGCGTCGTGAAGTAAATGCACGTCACTCCATACTTCTCCCACTGGGTTGTCACCCTAGAATGGTTATTGTTCAATTTTTTTTGTTGTGGTTAAGCTTTGAGATTCAATCCTGTAAGAAACTGCTTGACTAGCTCGCCCTTTTTAAAGACATTGGTTACAGGTATGGTTATTTTCACCCATCCATGAATTCACTCTGTGTATGAAATGAATGATGGCACAGTAATATGTTGTTTTGTGTTTTCTTGAGATTGGCAACTATGTAAGAGTGTGGATATTTTTTCTAGAATGACTGTGTGGTTAGTCATTTGCAAATGGAAAAATTGATTTGTTGAAGTTGTGATTTCATTGGCAGTTCTGTGTGGTGGAAACTGTGATGGATCTTTGTTGTTTTAAGTAGTTCTGGGTATTTTGTTGGAGGGTTTTTCTTGGTTTATCCTTGTTGGCCTCCTCCTCATAGTTATGATAACCATGTTCGGTTGTATTCAGTTTCTATGGGGTTGTTGTGTATGTTTTCGAACTACCTTTTGGTCATTGTGTATCTTCTAGAGCCTGGTTGAGGGTTTATTTTTGTGGTGTTGGTATCAACACAGTTGGTTATGGGGTGGCCATTATGCCAAGAAGTATTCTTTATGGTTGTTGGTAATACATGGGGTCTTCATTTCCATGGGCATTGTTATAAATTCATTCGGCTCTTGAGAAAAGTGAGAGGTTTATTCCTCTATGCGTTCTTGGTATTTGTTAATGTTCAATGAGAAATCGTTGCTCTTTTGTATCATTGCCTACCCTACCCGGTGTTTAACTCTCACACTATTAAACAAGATGAGAAAGCATGTGGTTCCATCGTTCTTGTTTCGAAGGTTTTCTAACTACTGTTGATATGATCGACCTCCAGTCTCTCTGTGTTTTGGTGATGAAGCGAACTCTAGATTTTTCTGCGTTCATGGTTACAAAGCCCAATTTTGATAACCCCAACCAGTCACACTCTTTTCGGGTATCTCGTTGACTGTCATAAATTGGTTGGGTGGCTATGACAATTGATTTGAGTATTGCCTCTTCTCTGTTTGATCGAGTTGTTGGAAAGTTTAAATTGGGGATGAGAATTGATGTATAGTCGATGGTTGCCTCCTTCTATTGTGACAGTTGCATCTAAAACCCATCTCGTTTGTTTTTATTAAATTGGTTGATTGGGAGTAAATGGTAATCTACAATCAGAGGGTTGCCTCTTTTCATTATGCGTTGGTCGTTTTGTTCCTACAGCATGGTGTCAATTGTAGTTGGTGGTTGTTGTGTGTTTGATTAGTCCCGATCGGGATCATTGCAAGTTGGGAAAAGTTGATGACTGTGACTTGATTTTTTACTGTGTATGGTTTATGGAGACATCGTGCATTGTTTTTTTTTATTGCACCATCAGAAATGAAGCACATGTTTTTATAGTATGGTTTCATTGAAATTTTATTTGTTAATATTGTCAAAAGAATGAAATCGGGGAAATTTTAAAAAGGTATTTTCAACTTGGGAAAGACCTGTGTCTATGTTTGATTTGGGAAACTATGAATTATGGGAAGTGGTTGATATTCTATAGAAATATATGCTGGACAAAGATAAAGTAATGTGACTGTGTGTTCCTTTTGATTTTGTTTAAATGAAAAGAAACAAGTATTCTCTTAACAAGACTGTTGAAAAACATAGTGATTCTGAGTATGAATATAGACTGTGTTAACGGAAAACGTTTGAAGATTTGAATGTGGGATAGTGGACAGTTTTGACACATAGTAATTATTTAAATGGTGTTGGAATCATTTGTGTTGAATACATAACTATTTTTTTATGGATTACTTAATTGGTTTTACGAACAATATTCATTCTTTTCCCTACCATTATTTCACTTTTCACACATTACAACTCCCCTCACCTTCCCATATTCACTATTCACTCCCTATTCCTAAACTTTAATTAAGTTAAGATAAATTATGTATTATGACAGTTAAAAGATCGCACAAGGATGAATTACAGTGACATGTTCTTTTGATTTATGATACAGTTGATTGTTTGATGTTTGTGAGCAGTAATCATGATCTATTTCCCCTCATTTTAACACTTTCCACTCAATACAATCCCTCACATATCCCAGAACCCTTGTTCAATCCCTGCTCATTGACAAGTATTAAACGATTTGTATGGATTGGATTGCATGAGTCTGATATGTTGCTCAACCAAAATTTGTTTCATATTTAAAAGAGTTGTCATGTATGGTTGTTGAAGAAACTATTTACTAATCAATAATGCATAAAGGAATGAGCTTTTTCAGCAGATGTAGCCATGGTCGAGGTAATAGAGGAAGAGGAAATTGGAACAGGGGACCTAGAAGGCTAAGGTTCTCTATACACTTTGATGCAGACTCGCAAGAGTTGGGCCAAATATTTCAAGCTGGATTTTTTAACTAGATTGGGAAAGGAGTGGTCCAACCTATGCCAGAAAGGCCTCCCTTCCAAGCCCCATAGGTCCCTGGTATCCCAATACCCCCTCATGTTTCACTAGAACCTGAGTTCCCCAAAAATGACGGATGGAAAGAGATTTTCCACCCTACAGTCTCACAACATCGTGGCTGGCCTAACTTGTCTCTACTTGCCCCTCCAACTATTAATCAAATTGTCCAAGCTTCCCTTGTCCACTCACTAGTACAGTCTTCCCATGTAAGAAAAAGGTTAAAAATCGAGGCCCACCACAGTCCTGACAAAGGAAAAGCCATTGTTTCCCCCTCCTCACCCTCAAATGACTCTGCCAAATCTGTGTCCTCCCGCATGCATTTGAGAGATGATTGCTTTCATGTGATCAGTAAGATTAGGCCTAAAGTCTCCACACAACCTAAGGAAAATTCAGAGAGATCAAAGGGTGACAACAACAACAAGGGAAATATTGCCTCCCAGAGTGGAAAATACAGATTTAAAGTGTTTTTATTTATTGATTGTTGAGAACATTTGACTTCTGAAATTTTGGACAACACACTGTTTTTTTGGATATATGGGTAATATATTTTTGAAAATAATTTCAATTATCATTGATATAAATTGTCAAAATATGAAAGTGATGATGGGAGAATAGAAGGAGAAGCATACTAAGGTCTACTCTTTGAGTTTTTGTTGAGATAATTCAGTGTTCATTCATTCTTTAATTCATTGGAAACCTAATTATCTTTTCTGATAGTAGGGTCCTATTGTAGACAACAAGATTTAGGGTTGAATTACATCATTCAGACACTTGTTTTTCAGAGGTGTTGATCTATCTTTGATAGCCTATGTAGACTTGTCTGTTTGTGAATTAGATTTCATGATTGACAAAAGGCTATTGTGAAGAGTCGAGTGGGAAACAATATGTGGCAAGATGATACAACTTTTAAAGTTAAGTTTTTTACTTTCTGTCAAAAGTCCTTTTGTATGGTTTTCATCGGGGACATCTAAGTTTGACTTTTGTCCAAAGCTTCCTCAAGGAATTTTGTAAAGAGAATGATACTTTTGATAAATTGGAATGAAATAAACGATTTCTTTATGTCTCATATGTTTTGATTATTGACTTGTTGTCTTTACTTATGTCTCTATATTTATTTCACCATCTGTTATATTCAAAAAATTACATAAATAATCAAATTTCCAGTAAGCTTTCATTTATAAAAAAATTAGCCTAAGCAATTGTCATCAATACTTGTAAATTAGGATACAAATTTTGATGGCTATAAACATAGGGTGATATTCCTGTCTATCTTTCTTTAGCCAAGCAATATTTGAAAATGCTTGAGTAAGATCATTTCATATCTTTTCCTCAACATAGTGTATCACTGGGTTCTTTCTGTAATGTCCCCAATTTGGGACATCATTATATTACAGAGGGTTATGATTACCAGAGTAGCCAGTTGGAGATTAGAGAGAGTACAAGAGCTATTGAGGGATATTTTGGGTTCGAGATTGAATCGCTCATCCTATTTCATCATTATGATCCATTCCGCATAGATCATCTTTGGTTCTATTGCATTTCGATGATTTCCATGATTTTGAGTATTTTGAGTTATAAGTTAATTAAATGCACCGAGGAGGTCATTTTGGGCACATTACTTGGAGGAACCTCTTAGTGTAATAACTCATTGGAATCTAGAGGAAAAAAACTATAGGATAGGATGATGAAAAGTGATGTTCAATGGCCAGGGAAGCCACAAGGAGAAATAAGGTGCTTTTCATAGGTAAAAAGGTTAATTAATTAATTAAAGTGATTTAATTAATTAATTAATAATTAAAAAAGAAAAGCTACTTTGGAGAGACAAGTGAGAAGGAAGTATAAAGAAGAGGCAAGATCCTCTATTCTCTCATTCATTCATGTATGTTTATCATTTTGATATCTGGCTTCTAGCTAGAGAGCCCATACCTTGGGGGTTTTGACTTAACAAACCCTAGAGGACAATTCAGTGGTGAAAGATTCCACCTAGCTTGTCCCAAGTTTGGTCTCGGGGATGAAATATTCCCCCACAACATTCTAGTTCAGATCTACATCAGTGCAGGAGGGTTCTACACCAGCCATAGGCACAAGAAGAGAGATGGTGCACTATTGAGGGTTTTCCAACAAGGGGGCGCACTTGTGGAGTTAGACTCATTCGTTTTGGTTGAGGAGAAGTGATTTTAGGAATTCCAAGTATTGGGTTTCCTTTGCAGGTGTAATAGCGCCATTATTGGTTGTTTCTAGTGATATTTTGATCGAGGATTGATTTTTATTGAGAGTGGGACAATTTCCCAAGAGGAGGGTGCATCATTCTTTAGAGGGTGGCTAGATCCAAGGGTCTAGCAGGTTCTTTGACGATTTGAGAACTTGGGTTTTCATTGATGTGTCCCAATCTATCATTCTAGTGGCTTGGTGGAGCATTTGGAGGTCTCTAGGAGAGAGGATGAATTATCTAGGGTTTCAGGCATCTAGGGGGGCAAACCATTCCTTGGAGGGAGGCTAGATCCATGGATTTGAGAGGGATCTTGGCATTTTGAGCACTTGGGTTGTTCTTGCAATTACCCGATCTATTGTTTGGAATCTTCATTGGAGCATTTGGGCATCTTTGGCAACAGGGCCGAATTGTTGAGGCTATTCAGTGTTCCAGCAGGGCATGACATCTTCTAGCTTGGGGGTTGACACTCCATACGGCCCAAAGATTTCTTGTACATGTATTCATGGTGTATTCATCCTTTGGAGGCTTATAGTATCTTCTTGGACCATTTTGTAGCAGCTCCTGCAGCCATCTGTTGAGTATTCCAGATTGGCCTCTTCATTGTAGCAGGTTCTTCTATTTATGAATAAAATCAGATCTGAGGTGTTTTGTCTTGTCTATCATATTGTTGATCTTTCATATGGTTGAGGTATGTTCCACTATGATATCTTCTTGTTTATTGTTGCAACAGACATTAAAACACATCAGTATAACCCTAGCGCAACCTAAGATACAATAATAAGCAAAGTGTTTGACATAATGCCACAACCAGAAAAAGTTTTAAAATACACCCAAAACCGTGATGTTCCTGGAAATTGGCTTGCGAACATTACAGTGGTATCATAGCTTAGATTCCTGCTAGAGAGTGGGAATTAGAAAATGCATGCAGAGCCATAGTGGGGTCTTCCATAATAAGAAATGGACAAGATATACTTTGAGATAAAATATTACGACCTTAGCAAGGAAACTAGGGCTCAAATAACCTTTCCACAGTATGTAGCCTTAATAAATATCAGTTGGGACGAAGAGGATGTTTTACACAGGATCATCGTAGCAGGGGAAAAGAGAGCCAGAGAAGATATATGGATGGAAGAATAGAGAAACCCCACACCCATTAGGAGCACGTAACGTTTCTACAGTTGCAAGGTGCCTTGGGAACCAGATCATAGGTGTATGGGTAAGGGTAAGAAGCATATTATTGAGGTACACTATGATAGTGAGGATGAGTTGTGTGAGGACACAGAGCTAGAGCTAGATTCTTATTTGGAGCAATGTGATGATGCTAGTACATAGGCTAGCGATCTTGACACGCTTGAGGAGGATAGTGACTCTTGCACACTTGCAGATACTAGTGATTATGGCACGCTTAGGGAGGATGGTGACCCTTGTGTAGTGGATAGACATTCGGAGGGACATGATGACAGCACCTGCATTGCAACAGACATATCACATGGTTTTGATGACCCTTGACCTCAGTAGAGTAGATACACTAGTGGGGATTCACATGTGTTAGCATCGAGAGATGACGAGCTTCCTAGGAGGGTCGTGACACATCTGTCATATTTTCAGACACACATGATAGCCACGTCACAAGAGGATATCAATGGAATTTCAGATGTGATGGAGGAGCCATGTGTGAGGGATGCACACCATGGACATATGGATACCTAAAACTAGGAGGAGAGACATGACTTGGAAACAATGGACCTTATACATACCTATCAGCATGAGGAGATTGAGTCACCTCTTTTGGAGACTCCATTAGTTGAGAAGACTATGGAGACTTAAAACTTGATGGGACACTTACTTCTAGGACAAGCCTACAATGATGAGGATGTACTCCTCATTGATCAGGATGATCATAGCATGTGTCTAGACACATCTATATGGGATCCGGGTGTAGTTGATAGTAGCAGGGTGAATGCACAGGAGGATACATCTGCTCATACAGGATATAGTGTGATTCAGCGGGAGATAGCATCTAGTGATGAAGTGCAGTGGCATACAGGAAGACACAGTGGCACAGTAGACAGTGGGAAGTTCAACACTTTATCTTCTGCAGAGAGTATTGTTGGGGATACCAGTGATGGCACTAGAAGTGAGAGACATGAGGTGGCACCTCATCGTGACTATGATTAGGAGTCACACCACCTAGCAGCACAGTTGACAGTTAGTGAGGGTATGATCATGGTAGCCACCAGGTGCAGTGATGACATGCATGCATTGATGATAGATTACTACTGGAGATCATCAGTGGAACATGGTAGTTTAGATGAGGGATTTTCTATGGATGCCTTTCACACTCTCAGGGAGAGATTGTCTATGATGAGGACCGACTACTAGCAGTTGTTGACAGATAGGGACTACCTCTTTGGGATTGGTGAGATGTATCACAGGGCCTTGAGAGATAAGGAGTTGGCGATGGACCGACTCACTCAGGATTTGGAGAGCACTCGAGGATTCTTGAGAGGCACATAGATAGTCCTTCAAGAATCATATTCCATATCAGAGGAGCTTCTTGAGGAGAACCATTAGAGATCCGCTTCATCTATCCTAATGGACACTTAGATATGTCCTTCGGTCACATGGCTAGAGGATGTTGGTGATATAGCAGAGGAGCACCAGTTGATGGAGGACACTTCCATTTGTGTTTCGAGAGTGGTTGACCTTCAGACAAGGGTTGATCCAGTAGTACACCCAGGATCTATGATGCGGCATGAGTATACGGGAGATGACATGAGTATGCCGGAGCATACAGTGGTGAGTGATATATCACAGAGGATTTCTGAGATATGCAGTCAATTTCAAACATATGTATTGGATTGCAGGGAGGATACACACTTAGGGGAGTATGCATATGTCACTCCTTTGCAGCAGCACATAGTTATCAGATCTTACCTTCACCATTTTAGTAGTTACATGGGGAATGAGAGATGGATATTGGTTTACCAACAATTTGAGGAGTTACTTCTGGTTGTACCTGATGATTGGGGTTTAGTGATGACTACAGGCAAGCAGTTGTCATGGGTACCGGTAGACTTTCTTTTGGTCAAATCCTTGGGATTGACCAAGGCAGGTGGTATTTTTTAGTCCTATGGTCAGCTACAGATGTATCTTTTATCCTTTCCCGACACTTTTATCATGGACAACAACATGAGGAGAGATATATAGTGGTTGAGGACATGGGGAGTGGCTAGGTTGAGACCACCTGACATGAGTGTTTTTATGACATTCAGCCAGATAGAGGTGGGTCATTTCCATGGGATCCAAAAGTTCAATTGGTTAGCAGGATGTGTCACTATGTGATGACCCAAGTTGTGCCAGAGAGCCACATACACTACCATGGGTTGGTTTGGAGTGGGCCTAAAGGGATTTGTCCGATGGAGCAAGGTAGCTTTTCACTCTTGATCATCATGATCCTACATGGAGATGGTTGGACAGGTACTACTTCCACAGAGATGTCTTTACAGATGTAGTTTCTGGACAATAGGTCCAATTGTCACGGGTACTTTAATTTGAGGATTCAGGAGTGGAGGATCCAATATATAGATATGGAGCAGTCAGGAATGGTCAGAGTAGTGCAGGGTCAACATGGTGATCTTCGACAGAGGTTAGCATGGGATCCAGGGATTACAGGTTTGAGAATTTCTCTGACTGACAGTGGGGAGTGGACCTTTGTAGGGGAAAGTTGTTTTGACTTTCCATTGAGCTTCAGCGTTGAGGGGAGCACATCACTTGAGGGTGTCTCATGAAGGTCTTGCAGTACCTCATTCTGGCATCAATATGAGAATTTGATGGAGGCCATGTTGATATTGGTAGGGGCTTGGAGAATGGACTCATTCTGAGATGAGGCCATGTGTCATGTGTAGGAGATTCACAAGGTTGATATATTTCAGGACTATGCTTCACAGGATGCTGCAATTCACTTCCTGATATGGGATCCAGGAGGTGGAGTGTATGATAGTTCATATTTCGATGAGTTCTACTGTGTGGCCTACAGGTGGAAATGGGATCCTGGTATTATACTTGGAGGGATTTGGTTAATTCTTGAGGACAAGCAATATTCTAGTAGGGAGGACTATAATGTCCACAATTTGGGACACCATTACATTATAGAGGGTTATGATGACCAAAGTAGCCAGTTGGATATTATAGCGAGTACAGGATCTATTGAGGGATATTTTGGGGTCTGGCTTGCATCGCTCATCCTATTTCTTCATTATGATCCATTCTGCATAGATCGTCTTTGGTTCCATTGCATTCCGACGATTTCCATGATTTTGAGTATTTTGAGCTACAGGTTAATTAAATGCACTGAGGAGGTCCTTTTGGGTACATTACTTGGAGGAACCTCTTAGTGTAATAGCTCATTGGAATCGAGAGGAACAACACTACAAGACAGGATGATAAGAAATGAATTTCAGTGGACAGGGAAGCCACAAGGAGAGATAAGGTGCTTTTCAGAGGTAAAAATGTTAATTAATTAATTAAAGTAATTTAATTAATTAATTAATAATTAAAAAATAAAAGTCACTTTGGAGAGACAAGTGAGAAGGAAGTACAAATAAGAGGCAAGGGCCTTTATTCTCTCATTCATTCATTTATGTTTATCATTTTGATATCTGGCTTCTAGCTAGAGATCCCATACCTTGGGGGTTTTGAGGGTTTTGACTTAACAAAGCCTAGAGGATGATTTGGTGGTGAAAGATTCCACCTATCTTGTACCAAGATTGGTCTTGGGGATGGAATACTCCCCCACACCATTCTAGTTCATATCTACATCAGTGCATGAGCATTCTACACCAGCCACAGGCGCAGGAAGAGAGAGGGTGCACCATTGAGGGTTTTCTAGCAAGGGGAGCGTATTTGTGGAGTTAGATTCATTTGTTTTGGTTGAGGAGAAGAGATTTCAGGAATTCCAAGTATTGGGTTTCCCTTGGAGGTTTCATAGTGCCATTCTTGGTTGTTTCCGGTGTTATTTTTATGGAGGATTGACTTGTATTGATAGTGGGGTGATTTCCCAAGAGGAGAGCACATCATTCTTTGGAGGGTGGCTAGATCCAAGGGTCTAGCAGGTTCTTTGACGATTTGAGAACTTGTGTTTTATTTATGTGTCCCAATCTATCATTCTAGCGGTTTGGTGGATCATTTGGAGGTCTCTAGGAGAGAGGATGAATTATCTAGGGTTTCAGGCATCTAGGGGGGTGCACCATTCCTTGGAGGGAGGCTAGATCCATGGCTTTGAGAGGGATATTGGCATTTTGAGCACCTGGGTTGTTCTTGCAATTACCGAATCTACTGTTTGGCATCTTCATTGGAGCATTTGGGCATCTTTGGTAGCAGGGCTGAATTGTTGAGGCTAATCAATGTTCAAGCAGGGCGTGACATCTTCCAGCTTGGGGGTTGGCACTGCATACGGCCTGGATCTTTCTTGTATTGGTATTCATGGTGTATTAAGCCTTTAGAGGCTTATAGTATCTTATTGGAGCATTTTTTAGCAGCTCTTATTATGTTATTGGATCCATCTATTGAGTATTCCAGATCAGCCTCTTCATTGTAGCAGGTTCTTCTATTTATGAATAAAATCAAATCTTAGGTGTTTTGTCTTGTCTATCATATTTTTGATCTTGCATTTGGTTTAGGTATGTTCCACTACGATATATTCTTGTTTCTTGCTGCAAATCACATTAAAACTCATCAGTATAACCCTGGCACAACCTAAGAGACAATAATAAGAAAAGTGTTTGACGTAATGCCACAACCAAAAAAAGTTTTAAAATACACCCAAAACTGTGATGTTCCTGGCATATTGGCTTGGGAACATTACACTTTGAGATATTGATGGAGCTTGTATTATCATTATAGTTTGGAATGGGCTCATCATACTCAACTCGTATATCCATCAAAGTTTGTTTCATCCATATAACCTATGTAAAACATGTTGTTGCTGCAATATACTCTGCCTCGTCTATAGATAAAGATACTAATGATTGTTTCTTTCTTAGCCATGATACTAAACACTCACCCAAGTAGAACGCTACTCCACTAGTTCTTTGCCGGTCATCAATGCAACCTGCCTAATCTGCATCTGTGTAGGCAATAAGTGATAGATCCTTTCCTTTTGGATACCATAATCCAAACTCTTATGTTCCTTTTAGATATCTGAAAATCCTCTTCACTACTAACACATGTGATTCTTTTGGTGTTTCTTGAAATCGTGCCACCTGTCCAACTGCCTACATTACATCTGGTCTAGATGCTATCACATATAGTAGGATACCATTCATTGACCTGTATTGCCTTTGATCTATAGACTTTGAATCATCATATTTTCTCAATTTGCAACTGGTTTGCATGGGAGTGATAACTGGTTTGCAATCTTCTATTCCGAACCTCTTTAGAATTTCTCTGATATACTTGATTTGAGAAATAAAAATTCCTTGGTTTATTTAATGTATTTAAAGACTCAAAGACTCAGAAGTAAGGATAGTTCTCCAAGTAATGACATTTAAAATTCATTCTGCATGTCCTTTGAGAATTTCTTGCTTAACCTATCATCAGTACTTCCAAAAATAATATCATCAACATAAACTTCAATTAATAAAATACTATCTTGAGTAACCTTAATGTAGAGGTTGTTGTCTTCACTTCCTTTTCTGAAACTTGCTTGTTGTAGATATGTATCCAATCTAGAGTACCATGCTCTAGGATCCTATTTTCGACCATACAAGGCCTTCTTTTATTTACGTACATAATCTGTGTTCTCTGACAACTGAAATCCTTCTGGTTGTTCAATGTAGACTTCTTCTTCAAGTTCCCCATTAAGAAAAGATGATTTTATGCCCATCTGATACACTTTAATATTTTTGGAGAATGCATAAGCTAAAAGAAATTGGATTGCTTCCATTCTGGAAACTAGGGAAAATGTCTCTTCAAATTTGATTCCTTCAACCTGTGCATATCCTTTACATACCAATCTAACTTTTATCCTTGTAACATGTCTATATTCATTCAATTTATTCATGAATACCCACTTTGTGCCAATCACATTTTTATTCTTTGGTAGCGGAACCAATTCCCAAGTGTCATTTTTCTCTATTTGATCTAATTCTTCATCCATGGATTTATTACAAAATTCATACTTGCTGACCTCTTCAAAACTATTTGGTTCAATCGTAGATGAGAGTGCTAGGTGTGTTTGTTCTGGTGAACTGATTCTTCTTCTAGTCTCAACTCCGACATCTTTGTTTCCGGTAATTAGATTTGAAGGATTATTCTTCTGTACTCGTCTCCTAGGTGTCTTTGGAGGAACTTACTGAACTTGCTCTTATGCTTCTGTCATATTCTCTTCATCTTCCCCTTCTACTTATTTTTCATCTTTTGTTTCTTCTTCGTAAATTTGTTCCATTGATTCATTTTCTTCTTCATTTAATTCTTGTCTACATGTTTCATCAATTTTTATGTTGATGCTTTCCACAACTTTGTTCAATCTCAGGTTGTAACACTTGGATGTTTTCCTTGTACTTGAGTAACCAACAAGTAATCCTTTGTCCACACAAGATTCAAACTTTCCCATTCTTCCATCTTCTCTTTGATGTAGCATTTGCTTCCAAAATCTCTGAAGTGATTCACATTTTTTGGTCTTCCTTTCCATATCTCGTAGGGAGTTTTGTTAGTGTTGTTTCTAAGAATTACTTTGTTTTGAATGTGAATTGTTGTATGCACTCTCTGTGTCCAAAAGATATCTGTCAATTTGGAATCCATTAGAATTGTTCGAGCCATTTCCTGTACATTCTTGTTCTTTCCTTCAACAACTCCATTTTGTTGAGGTGTCCTAGCAACGAGGAATTTCCTTTTTATTCCATGCTTGTAGTAGTAGTCCATAAATTCCTTTGAAGATAACTCTCCTCCATTATCAGATCTCAAGCACTTGATTTTTGAATCCATTTCATTTTCAACCATTTCCTTGTAGACCTTAAAGTTTTCAAAATCTTCTGACTTATTCTTGAGAAAGAAAACTGCAATCATTCTTGTATAATCATCAACTAATAACATAAAGTATTTCTCACCTTTTAAACCCTTTGTTTTAGTTGGTCCAACTAGATCAGTATGCACAATTTCCAATGGTCTTGTCGTTGAATATTCCTTTGATTTGAACCTGGTCTTTGTTTGTTTTCCTTGTTGAAAATGCTTGCATAAAGTGTTGGTTGGTTTTGTGATGTGGGGCATTTCTCTAAATTCTTCCCTTTTGTTGACTTTGATAAGGTCATCAAAATGTATGTGACCCATTCTTTTGTGCCATAGCCAACTTTCATATTCCTTTCCTAGGAAACACTTTTAATTTCTAATTTCACTTAATACATATATGTTGCTTGAAGTTCTTGCAGTTGTTGCAATCAATTTTCCTGAACCTTCTTTTCTTATCTCGTACTTTTGTGAATTGAAAGTAACTTTAAGAACTTGGTCACACATTTGACTCACACTTAGAAGATTATGTTTCATATCTTATACCAGTAGAAAACTTTTTGCCTTGGTATTCTTGTTCCTAATTCTGACTGTGCCTTTTCTAATGATTTTAGCTGAATCGTCATTTTCGAAGGAGATTGATCCATCTCTTCCTTTCCTTGTGTAAGAAACCTGTCTCTATCACCTGTCATGTGTTTTGAACAACTACTATCAACATACCAACCACGTTTCTTCTGCTTATCTTGTAGAGAAAGTGTGCATTCTTCTTTGCTATATTGATTATGCTTTCTTATCCATGTTCTTTTTTGAGGTTCCTATATGTGATTGTTGTTGTTCTGTTGTGGTTCTCTAGGAGGGAATGCCATTCTGAAATATTTGGCGATGTGTCCAAAGTTGTTACATTCGTAGCATTCCACTTCAGTGCTCAAATATTCAAAACTTTTGTAACTTCTTCTTTATGTTTCATTAGGCCTTCTTGGATAACTCTTTTGTGTATGAATTTCAAAGTTTTTTATGTTCCTGTTGCTAGATCTGCAATTCACAACTTTATGTCCAAAATTATTACACGCATAACATAAACCAAAAAAGATAGTTTGATACCTGGGAGTTGAAGATATTCTGAAAGGAGGTAATCTTATGAATCCTTCTTCTTCCTGAGGCTTATTTGTTTCTGTCGATCGTTGATTCTGAAATCTAAATCTTCTTGGTGGAGGAGTGTCCCTGTAATTTTATTTGTAGACCTTCCTATCCCCTTTGATTGTTTTTGCATAGATTTTTGGAGATGTTTTTTGTTCTGTTGTTTTGGAGCTTGATCCCTTTTCTGTCTGATTACATCCAAGTTCGGACTTGTCATGATGAGGTTTTTGACTGCTAATAATGTCATTGAAAACTTTTGATTTGTTCTACATATTTGTTTTTTGAAGATCATTTCTTAATGTGACAATCTCTTCTTCCAAATTTCAAATGATCATGTCTCTTCCTTCTAGTTGTTCTTTGAGTGCTTCTTCAATTCTTTTATCTTCTTCAATTTGAACCTTCAAATTTGTGATCATTTGTTCTAGTTCCTGAGTGTCTTTTTTCTTGTCTAGTTCCGCTTGTATTTTATTGTTTTTCTTCTTTTCTCTTTTCATAACTTATATGCCACACAATAATTCTTTTTTGTAGTCAAATTCTTTCTCTTCATATTCTTCTTCGGCCTCTTCATATTATTCTTCAGAGTCTTCTTTATTATATTCTTCTACTGCCATGAATAAAACTCTTTTTGTATCACTTTCACTGACTTCATCTTCATCTCATGATGAGATGTCTTCTTTGGTGCATAATCTTTTCTTGAAAAATTTCTTTGTGGTCCTTTTTCCTTTATATGTTTGTTTTCTATTTGAGTAAGCTTCATCATTTCTCTTTTTTTTATGAGGATGTTTTTTAGAAAAATGACCAATACCATCACAATTAAAACAAATCAAAGGAAGCATACCTCTATACTTGTCATTGGTTCCCTTGTTCAATCTTCTGACAAAGTTGGCCACTTCTTCATCATCTTTCGAGACGTCACTGATGCTACTATGTTCTTTTGTTTTTTTCCCTTTTTCTTTGACCTTTTCGATGCTTTCAATGATGCTTCTTTTATATATGGATTTTCCTATTCAGTTCTCATTTCATATGCTGTGAAGATTCCATGTAGTTCATCCATGCTTATTTCTTTTAGATCTGCTCTTTCTTCTAGTGATGATATCTTAGGGTCAAATCTGATAGGAAGAGATTGTAAATTCTAACCTTGTACAATATCTACTGCAAATAGATATTCAGAAAAAAAAACAAAAAATATACAATGGAAAATACAAACATTACACAGAGATTTTTCCCCTGGAAACCTAAACCAGGAAAACCGACATATTCTATATTATTCATCATGTTACAATGTTCCCCCGGATGGGGTGTTAGTGGAGTCCCCGTGGTGCGGGGAGGGACCGGACACGGTGCACGGCAACACGGAGCCACGTGACCGGCCCGTGCTGCAGTACAATGCCGACCCGGGGGATTAAATGTGTTTAAATTGGCAATGATGGTTTGTGTAAGGGGCATTAACGCCACCCTTTGTTCCTCTGCAGATTGTATTATGGCTTGGCTCGTTGTATTCGGCATTACACCAGGTTTGCGAACTGAAGGGCTCCTCCCTTCACGGAGCAAACGCTACCAAGCTCGTCCTGACACTTTCGCCACTGTCTATCTGCAATTCTGGTTTATCCCTGGCCAAACCTGCTCACCTGCATCCATGAAAGAGCGAATCAGAGGAAAGCCGAAGCGGGGCTCACCTTGGAAGCCCCGCAGACCTCCTGCCTCGCTTTCAGCCTCCCCGATGATTGGCTCCTCCCCACACCCCCAGTCTACGTCCCCTGCTGCCACCCCACCACCTGCAGAGTCGGTTCATCGTCGCTCTACAGCCACCCAGCCACCAAAGCCGTCTCTGCTCCTACACTCCATGGCCACCATCCCGCAAGCGTCGCCTCCATCTCAGCGCTGTCCTCAGGACCCTCGGATGCAATTCGTCGTGACCATGTCCTTCCATGCATCCTCGAGTACCTGGCGAGGTGCACCACTGGATTTTGCAGACTCCAAATGACTGCGACCCAACCCGATAGCGAGCACTTTAGAGAATGCTTGGGCATTTTGTATGATCTAGTTTTCGAGCTCCGAAGGGAGGTAGCGGACCTCAAGTTTCGTTTGCAGGCTACTGAAGACAATGTTGCCTCCTTTTTACATATCCTCTCAGCCATGCACTCGGAGCTCTCCTCGGACCCCTCTGGCACTCCTATGGGGGAGGCACTTGACACTGAAATGGATGGCATGCTGCGACAGGCAGCAACGAGGAAGAAAGCAGCGGAACAATGCGGCCCAGTGGAGAACAAGGAGCGTGAGGAGAGCAAGGAGAAATGTGGGGACGACCAGCCGATCAACACTGAGGCAGAACCGTGGGCAGAAGAACTCCGTGCCACGTGGTTGGGATTTTCGCCAGGTGTTTAGTTCTCTTTTGTTATGTTTCCAATTTCTTAGGCTCCTAGACTAGATGGCTTATAGGATGAACTCTGTTTGTTTTGCTGAATCAACAACTGTCTAAGACTTCTGAATGGGGGCTGGCTGGACTGGTTTCCCCTCTGTTGGGGCAGTCCAATAATTACAACCAGGTACACTCTGTATTTTGGAAACTTTTTCTGCTCTAGCAGGCACCACATATATAATATATACTTCTTACTTAAAAAAAAAAAAAATCATGTTACAATGTTTACAATACAAAATACATATAGGATCCAGCGGCATCCAAAACCCTAACCCAATGACCTGGATTAGTCCAAAACCCTAATTCCTTAATCGGAAATAGAAAACCATTGGCAAAGAAACCATGTGCTGAAAAACCACCTAAATATAATGCGGTCCCGAGGCAGAAAAAATGTGGTCCCGATGCAGAATTTTTTTTCTCAGGGGTGTTGTCCCCGAACTCCTGCGTGCCCGATGCATATGCCTAGACACAAATACTTGTGCAAATAATATAACACATACCCAACATTCTCCCACTTTTTGTTTTCTTTGCACACAGGGAGTTACATGGTTACATAGTCAATAATCCAGGGCAACAATGCCCATGGATCCTCTACACCAAGAGAACTTCTCAGTGCTCATAGATTTTGTTAATGAATCTGCAACATTCTTCAAAGTGTCCACCTTCATCAGCAATACTTTCTTTTCTTCAACCATGTTTCTCACAAAGTGATATTGAATATCAATATGCTTTGTCTTTGAATAATGAGTTGGGTTCTTTGCTAGAAACATTGCACTCTGACTGTCACAATCTATTCTTACAACTTGTTGTACCAACCCAATACCTGCACACAATATTTGTAACCATACTTCTTCCTTACTTGCATGAGTGGCTACCATGTATTCAACTTCTGTAGTTGAAAGTGCCACTATAGCTTGTCTTTTGCTCATCCAACTTATTATTGCTCCAAATAGGTTAAATACATACCCACTTGTAGATCTCCTACAATCCAGATCTATAGCTTAGTTTGCATCCACAAATCCATGTATATCTAGCACTCTGTCCAATATCAATCTTCCTTCGTAGCACAATCCATAGCTAGCAGTGCCACGTAAATACCCGAAAACCCTTTTTACTGCTTTCCAATGTTCCTTCCCTGGTTTTGACATATACATGCTCAAAACTCCCACTACATGTGCAATGTCCGGTCTAGTACAGACCATTTCATACATCAAACTGCCAATTTCACTCGCATATGGAACACAAGACATGTCCTCCTCCTCTTCATGTGTCTTGGGACACTGATCCACAGATAAATTTACACCAACAAGAATAGGAACCTTGATCGATTTAGATTCCTGCATATTAAACCTCTACAATATTGTCTCGACATATTTTCTTTGATTTAACCAAAGTTTCCTCTTTTTCAGATCTCTTTTAATTTCCATGCCCAAAATGAAATTTGAAGTACCGATATCCTTCATGTCAAATTTAGAGGACAATTGAGTTTTCACATCCTGGATAATCTCCTTGTTGTTTCCTATCAGCAACATGTCATCCACATACAAGACCAAATAATTCAAATGATCACCAATTAATTTAAAATACACACAGTGATCCTCTTTGCTTCTTGTGAAGCCAAGTCCCAACATATAAGTATCAAATTTTTGATACCACATCCTTGGTGATTGTTTTAAACCATACCAGGACTTTTTCATCTTGCATACCATCTCCTTCTTTCCCTTCACAGCATAACCTTCTGGTTGCTTCATATAGATTTCTTCTTCTAGATCCCCATGTAGGAATGATGTCTTCACATCCATTTTTTCTATTTCAAAATCAAATGCAGCAGCAACAGATAACAGTAACTTTGCAACAGGAGAAAAAATCTCACCAAAATCAATTCCCTCAACCTGGGAATAACCCTTTGCTACTAACCGAGCTTTGTATTTCTCCATTTTTCCTTTTTCATTCAACTTCTTTTTAAATACCCATTTGTTGCCAATGGGATTTCTTCCAATGGGCAACTCCACTAGATCCCAAGCCTCGTTCTTATCCAAAGATGCCATTTCTTCATCCATGGCTCTTTTCCAGAGATTTCCATCCTCTGAATCCACTGCCTCCCTGACAGTTCTAGGATCATCATCAGTAATAGACAAAGCAAAATTTGAATGGAAATCAGATGGACTATACCTTTATGGTAGCCTTCTTTCTCGATCTGATCTCCTCAATACTGGAGTATGAGGATCTTCTTCTTATGACTCATGTTCTTTTGTAGAGTCTGATTCATCATCCTTTAAATCAAACTCTATCTTCTCTGGTTCTTCCTTACTTGGTAGGACTACCTGTTTAACAACATCCTTCATTTCTCTAAATACCACATCTCGGCTATACACTACCTTCTTAGTTTCTAGGTTCCAAAGGTTATAACCTTTGACACCATCTTTATATCCAATAAATATACACTTTTCATCCTTCTTATCCATCTTACTGTTGTTTTCCTTTGGAACATGAACATATGCATCACATCCAAAAACCTTGAGATGTGTGAGAGAAGGTTCATTACCAATCAATACCTCTTGTGGAGTCTTGTCATCCAACGTTGATGAGGGTGATCTATTGACCAGGTAACATACAGTTCCCACTGCCTTTTCCCATAATTCTTGCCCTAACCCAACACCACTGAGCATGCACCTTGCCTTTTCCATCAACGTCTTGTTCATCCTTTCCGTAACTCCATTCTACTAAGGTGTATATGGAGTAGTATTCTACCTTGCTATACCACACTTCTTACAGAATTCTTCAAATTCATTTCCACGGAACTCTCTGCCGTTATCTGTCCTCAACAACTTAATTCTTTTCTCTGTTTGATTCTCAACAAGAGACTTAAACTATTTAAACCTATCAAAGACTTTAGATTTCTTCCTAAGGAAATATATCCAAGTCTTCCTCGTGAAGTTATCTATAAATGAAACATAGTACACATATTTTCCCAATGATGGGACCGACACAGGTCCAAAAACATCACTGTGAACTAGCTATAAAATTTCTTCTACCCTCGTTGCACCAAAGGGAAATCTTACCTGATTATGCTTCCCATATAGACAATGTTCACAGAAATCAAAATCCAGAGAGCAGTTAAACATACCTTCAACCATACCTTTATCGTGTAGTAGTCGAAGACCCTTCTCTCCAATATTCTCCAGTCTTTGATGTCACAACATAACCTTTTCTCTAGAGACTGTATGAATTATTTCTTCTTCAACTCCAATATCAGTAACAATGGAACTATTACACCCATCACTTATATTGCTTCCTTGTAGCTTATACAGAGTTCCAAACCAAACTGCCCTTAGCAACACCACTGCTCCTCGAACCATCCTGCAGGTTTCCTTTTCAAATATTGTTTTTACCCCTTCATCGTCCATTTTTCTTACATAAATCAAATTTCTGGCCAAACCTGGGATGTGCATAACACTAGGCAGTTTTCTAATCTTTCCATCTATGAGCCTCAACTTGACTCTTCCTCTTCCTATGATTCGGGTTGACGAATCATTACCTAAGAAAAAATTACCTCCATCATACTTTTCATATTCGCAGAACCACTCCCTGTGGGGAGTCATATGAAATGATGCACCAGAGTCAACCAACCATTCCTCATGATCTACATGTGTGCTTGAAGAGGCCAAGTACACATCCCCTCCTTCTTCCTTGGAGGTCTTTTCTTCTGTATAAGAAGATTCTTCAGATCCCTTCTTTTTCTCAACTTTGTATCTACATTGCTTCTTGTAGTGCCCTTCTTTTCCACATCTCTAACATACCCCTACAAACTTTTCAGGAGATTTATATCTACCCTTAGACTTAGATATCCCACTTGAGAAATTAGATCTATTTATTTCCTGGGAACGTCCTCTTGCAAATAATGCGTCTGTGCTATGTCCTTCCATATTATTCCATCTCATCTCCTCCGAAAACAAGGATGAGACCACTTATTCAAACTTCAAGGAATTTGTATTACTACCTATGCCCACAACCAGACTATCCCAGGAGTCTGGTAAAGAACACAACAAACTGAAACATTTATTTTCATCTAAAATTTTAATATCAACAGATACTAACTGAATTACCATAGTATTGAAGGCGTTCAAATGCTCTGCCACCGAGTCTCCATCTCTCATCCTCATGTTATACATATTCTTTATCAGGAATAGTTTATTTACCAGGGACATAGACTGATACAACTTCCCCAACTTTTCCCATAAATATTTGGTTGTAGTTTCCTCTGACACATTTAGTAATACTATACCTGAGAGACACAGTCAGATTGTGCTCTTTTCCTTCTAATCCAAATTTTTCCAGTCATATGCAGAAGTTCCTGTAGGTGAAGTATCCAGATCTATCGCGATCCATTGATCTCTTTCCACCAACAGATCTCCCATCTTGAGCTTCCACAGCTCAAAAAAATTTCCATTAAACTTCTTTATCTCCATATTTGAATTGCTTTCCATTTCTTTTCGCCCGAAAAATAAATACCACAGATCTCCCACTGTAACAAGGCTTATCATAGTCCCAAGCCAAACCCTTGACCAAAAAGGCTTTCCCTTGAATCCAATAAAGCTATGATACCAAATGTAAATTATAACCTTGTACAATATCTACTGCAAACAGATATTCAGAAAAAGAATAGAAAATATACAATGGCAAATACAAACATTACAAAGAGATTTTTCCCCTGGAAACCCAAACCGGGAAAACCATCATACTCTATATTATTCATCATGTTACAATGTTTACAATACAAAATACATATAGGAGCGAGTGGAATCCAAAACCCTAACCCAATGACCTGGATTACTCCAAAAACCTAATTCCTTAGCTAAAAATAGAAAACAATCACCAAAGAAACCATGTGTCGAAAAACCACCTAAATATAATGCGATCCTGAGGCAGAAAAAATGCGATCCCGATGCAAAAAAAAAAATTCTCAAGGGCACTGCCCCTGAACCCCCACGTGGGGGCTCCACCCCCCTATGCACCTGACACATACACTACTACTCGTGAAAATAATATAACACATCGCCAACAGAGATCTTAGTACCTTTTGAACAGTTACATATTCTTTGATTTCTTCTCCCAATCCCATGATTGCATTTACTGTTTCATCGACTCGTAAAAACTAAGCTGCAATATTCTCATCTTCCTTCATCTTTATTTGTTCAAACTAACCTCTGTAAGTTTGAATATTTGTTTCTTTGACTTTTGAATCTCCTTCATAAATATTTTGAAGTTTGTCCCAAATATCTTTAGCGGATTTACAATGTGCAAATTTGGTGAATACAAATTCTCCAAGACCATTCGGAAGTGCATTTGTGGCTTTGGAATTATTCTGACTGAGTTTCATTGTTTTGTCATTTGTCAGTGGAATTGTTGGTGTTGTGTATCCATCTACAATTGATTGCCAAATTTCAAATCCCTATGCCTGTATATACATGTCTTCATCCTTATGCTCCAAAATGCATACTTATGTCCATCAAACTGTGGTATTCCATTTTTATACATGTTGTTTCTCTCCATGATCTACCTTTCAGTGGTTAAACTGATTTCTAAAGGAATCGGCTCTGATACCAATTGTTGGATTACTGAGAGGGGGGGTGAATTAGTAATAGATAAATATAATCCTTTTTGTCCATATAATTCAAGTGATATATCAATGTAGCATTATCATCCAATATTTCCAGAGTAAATAAACAATGAACAAATGAACAATCATACACATACACAATACACCAATGTTTTACACGGAAACCCAAAGTGGGAGAAAACCAAAAAAATATTTTTATTATATGTCTTGAAAAATTACATTCATTGGAAGCACCAACTTCCTTTGTTTTCAAGCTGCAACTAGAAGGAGGCTCCAACCCCCTAGTTTCTTAGGCTACAACCTAAGGAAAGTTCGAACTCCCCAATTCTTTGGCTACAACCAGAAGGAGGCTACAACCCCCTATGTTCTTTGGCTACAACCAGAAGGTGGCTACAATCACTTTTCCTTGCCCCTTCCAACCACCCTGAAGTTGAAGTAGAATGATGGAACCACTATCACACCATCACTGTGAGATATACCACTATACAATTGTATCAATTGGTACCACTGACCTGCAACCAACCTGTACAAATTCCCTGTAATAAATATGTACCTGAATTGAGCATGTATCAACAAAATGCAATAGGTACATGACCTATAGTGCTGCAACACATGTATGTACATGCCCTATCTATTATGCAGCCCATGTATGTACTTCTAACCTTGTGTAACTTCTTTCACATAGATATGTAACCTGTCACTGTATCCAGACTGTATTTGTACCCTGTGCATGCATCTCCATACATATATCTCTCTAGGCATGTGCCATAAGTGTGTGTAATCATGAATAAGTATAATAAGCCTCACATGATCTAGACTTCAAACCCTTTCTGATATCCAACCTTTCAATACATCAACCAATACAAGCTCTCAAACATATACCACAAAAACCCTTAGCCATATGCCAAGAAATACAAGATGTGCCTCAACAAGAAGTATCAGTGATAAATATACCAACACTGTATTTCTGTAGATGTGACTTATACAAAATATCACATTCAACCACTAGTCTCTCTAGGGAGAATTCTCAAATCTCCATAACCATTTCTCATGCATACATCAAAATCCAACTATTCATAGAAATAAGACATACATTTTGAACCAATGGATATATATGATGTATATGATCACTGTAGACCTTCCTAGGAGCTTGATCTTAGAATCTAGAACCTCTGCATCTTCATCTTCTCAAGTTTTCATGGATTTACCAACATGTACGCACCCTAATACACTAGCAGCCTGCGTATGTACGCACCCTAATACATTGTCATCCTGTGTACGCCTCAGAACTTAGGGTTATTTTGTATTCACTGTAATTCCGAAACTTTCGTTGTCAACCCTTCGTACTACCTCATACTTTCACAACTTCAGATGTATCAACGAGTAATTGCAATAATCCTTACAGAAAAAAATATATTCAATGTGTTCAAGTGTAATTAAATGAGAGAGCCTTGCCTCTTATTTATACTTTCATGTAGCATCCCACTTTCCTTATTTTAGGGAGTTCTCCATTAAATTTATTATTTAAATAATTTCTTTTGCAAACACTTTGACTTTTTGGGGCTTCTAGATGACTCATGAGGGTTCTCCAACTTCACATGGCCATAAATCTCTAACCGTGAAGAGTTATGTGACATTCCACATACCACCGGAAATGGCATGACATGTACTATCCATATAGAATAGTCTTACTTGCAAATATATCAAAACTCATACCATTATCCATCAAACAAACTTGGTTCCATTACCCAAACCTTTGTTCTACTGGAATTTGCTACCAAACTTTGTTCAAGGGTTGACATCAATGACAACCGACCCAATTAATCAACAAGGATAATTACACAAATACTTATCAAAAATTAATGAAATAATTTAATTGTATAGTAAATAACCAAAAATATCAGTTGCCAACCATTGTTTCGTTATCTCCTTTGTCATTGTTACACAGACCTTTTTAATTTATTTTAGAGAATAGGGATGCCAAAATGATATTGTGATTATGAGGGGAATATAATGAGAGAGAAGTGGTAGCATGACATGGACATAAAATGGATAATGTTCATATAAAAACAAATCAAATCAAAAAATCAAACATATCTCTGTTCATACCTCGACAATTCAATCAGTATTCATTTTTTAAACAACCATCTAAGCTATCACTTCCTTTCTAGATTTCTTGTTGACTTTCAAAAAACAATTCATATGCCCAGAAATACTCAATTACAGTAGCCTTTGCATCTATATAATATTTATATAGCAATCCTATCAACAATATTGCAATCGATATGATGAACATAATAATCCTTTGATCCACAACAATTTAAAACTCCAATGCTAAATCTCTTTTTCTTTTAAAACCAATATAAAATGCACAGTGATTCCAACCATTTGTATCCACTATTTATTCTTTAAAATAAAATAAGAATATGCACAGTGTTAACCACCATTTTTGCATTATTCAAACATTGTTCGACATAATCAACTGGGAGAAAACTCATATTTGGCCCCAATCCTTTCATACACATGTCTCTTTCAAATATAATAAACCTAAGAATTGAATCAAATAACATTCATCAAATAACATGCAACTCCTGAGCCTAAGATTCACATAAATTAGCATGTGCAAAAAAATTGGCCAACGAGAAACAGAGCCAACTTGTTCCCAATCGACCAAGAACACATAATGCTTATTTACCCATGATTGGATTGAAACGATATCAAGATCACATTTAGGGTTTAAACATAGCAAATGGATATTAAAAGCAGTTGGTTCGTTTAGAGGACTAAATCCTCGAAAACGAAGACATCTCGTGCCTTTTATAATTTACCACAAACATATAACAAGTAACCATAATATCGATAGTGAGGGTTACCAAAATGATAGTCAACCACCTCCAGTAGAGAACGAGAAGGAGAGAAATCTTAAACAATACTGTAAAATGTGTGCCCAAGCACAAACCCACGTCCAACCAAAAACATATATAATGTTTCCATTTAACTTTTAGGTGATGTTCAACCCAGCTATGCACTACTTTCCAAGAAAAAATGTTAATGAGGGAAACTCTATGATATAAGTTAACAGCTCAGGGTTTTTCCAATTCAAGGAAAGCAAAGTTTTAAACTTTCAATAGTTCACCTTGCAATCAGAGAATCGAAACATATCAACCACAGAGATGAAAAAGGAGTAGAAAATATTAACACAAAGAGCAGTTGTAATACCCACGCACAAAGCTTAGAGCTTGTCAAACATAGAAATAAATTTACATAGAGAACCATAGCCAAAAACCCAAGTCGACCAAGTATTCTTCACTGCCATTTTATCAATAAAACCATGCACAGATTACACGCAGCGAGGAGAGCATAACCATTCCCTTTTTTTTTTTTTTTTTGTTAAATGCCAATAGTCCAGAATAATCACCATAAGAATCCATGGATGCAACACCAATACACAATTCAAATAACCCATAATAGCTTAAGAAAAACATAGACCTCAAGAAATTTTGAGCCAAAAATTGATTTGAAGTGTAGAGTAACCATCATGGATGGAAGAGTAAGGAACCCATACCTGGAAAATCCTATGTGAGGAAGAGAGTTAGATTGTATGCCTCCTTCATGACAAAAAATCGCGGAGCATCAACAACCACCAGAGCCAAAAAACAAAATGAAAGCATGACTAGGCTGACGACCTCGAGGGTTGTTTGAGTGATGTGCAGTAAATGCACGTCGCTTCCCTCTCCAACCCCATTTAATTCAACGTACAATACAACCAATTCACCATAGAACTAAGCATTTAATCAACCACATAACCATTTCCATATCCAATTTTCATATTGCGCCACCTTTGGTAATGTCAAACTCTCCAAAATAACAATGTGTTATAACATTAACCCATGTTCATTCAACATATATCATCCAATAAGGCGCATAAGTCTAGTAGCAAAGGTTTGTTGCACCTGTTTTGTCATAATAATACATAGCGTTAGAGATTGTGTATATTCCTTTTATTTAAAAGAGCTCCCATATCATATCATATATCAAGGTCATATTAAACCAATTAATGTCATTTTCAATTGTAATATCAAAAAAAAAATTATAATAATCCTTTCATCCATAGGGTAGTCTTAACATAATCTGAGAGTGATCAAGAAAACTATTAGTGCCATGCATTAATCAACCAATCATCTTATGTCACCATAACATTTAAACCATGATAAGAAACATCAAAATGTAGAAGACTGTGTTGATACCATCACAATAGAAAATAAAATATAAGTGCAACATATCCATCATAGCATCACATGTCTACAAGGGGGTCACACCTACTAGTTTATTATTAATATAAATAATTAATAGAGCTTGGCAATCATTTGCGAGCATAGTATTCATCATTGTGTTTTTAAGCATCAACAACAGGGAGGGTATTTCATCAACCCAGGTGTTGGAAACAATGAGGAACCTTATCATAGAGTTGCAAACATTCAAGGCTGATAATGTGAAACTAAATAAATCAAAAGAAGATCAACAAGAAATAAATGAGATATTGTTACGAAGTATATCAATGAAAAAGAGCTTGAATAATAATGACATGGATGAGGAAGTTAGTAAAAACTCTTCAAAGGATTTCATCCATGGAATAGAGAAAGATAAAAACTCTTCTAATGACACACATATGATTGAAAATAGAGCATCTACAATAAGAAAAATAAAAAATATGGACCATTTAGATGGAGAATTTATGAAAATCAAACCTTCAACTTTTGATGGAGAGTCCATAGTTGGTGAAGGGGTAGAAGGTTGGTTACTTGACATAAAGAAATACTTATAGATTTACAATTACTCGAGTAATATGAAAATAAGGATGGCTATCTATAATTTGAAAGGTAAGTGTAATGACCCTTGATTATTAAGTATAATTAATTTAATAATATAATCCTAAAAGATTAGCTAAACTATATTTATGTCTTAAAATAACATTTCTAATTGATTATTATTAATGAGTTAGTCATGATGGTTAATGATTCATTTAAGTATTAA
>ML778853.1:609421-626899 GCA_009831015.1 Picea engelmannii | reverse complement strand
AAATAGAATAAGGCGGATGTAAGAAGACCTAATAGAAGCTTCCGCTTCTAGAAGGATCTTCCTCTAGATGCTTCTTTTTAGTATAAATAGGAGTCGAGGGTATGAGAAACCTAGCTTGGATATTATTGTAACAGAGCGCTGCTTGATTGGAGGTTGCCCCCTCGAAGAGGCCTGTGAACATTGCTACCTGATTCAAAGTGCTATTTCTGTTGCTATTTCGTATATCATTTATGTGTATTGTGAAGATTATGCTGGATATTTTACTGTTGTTCTGTCATTTCTAGCATTTCATTTCTGTTCTGCATATTTTATATATCTGGTATCTTGCAAACGTGTTGAACTAAAAATGGACAAGAGGAGATAGTTGGAATAGGTGGGTGGCCACCAATAGCCAACTGGATCAGAACATGTGTATGTTAAATTCAAAGCAATAAGGAGCTCATTAAAGATAGGGAACTATTCCAAGTTGGCACCAAGGTTTTTTTTCCATTCTAATTTTTAACTCGAATTGGACCAGTGGCATACCAACTAGCGCTCCCTGCTAATTTAAAAATTCATAATGTTTTTCATGTTTCACTATTAAAAATATAAATTTGTGATCCTACTCATATCATTGATTAGAACATGGTGCAGGTGTAACCAAAAGGAAAGTTCCAAGTGGAACCTCTATGAATTCTAGAAAGGAAAGAAATAGTACTTTGGAACAGAGCCATCACCCAGGTAAAGGTACAATGGAAGCACTTTATCCTTGAGGAGGCTACTTGGGAGCTGGAAGATGAAATGATGAAATCATATCCAACTTTGTTCCAAGTGATGAATGGAAGGAAAAACTAACACTAAGGACATTGTTATACTTAAGGCCGAGAGGATGTAAATCCTCAAGAATTAAACATTTTATTTTTAACAATTTCATATTATGGAAATTCGTACTTAGTGTTATTAAGACACTTAAATATTACATGTTGGGAGATTGATTGTTGTCATTGATGTCAACACTAGTCATTAGTTTTGGAATGCAAGATTGATGAAGATATTTGGCCATGAAGGATAGTGCACATGTAGACACAACACCCATGGATGGATAGTATACATCATGTTGTTTCCTATGGTAGGTGTCATGTCACGTGGATCCTCAAGGTTGAGGAAAAATGAATTTTTGAAGATGACAAAGTGAATTGAAGAAGGAAGTATAGGTCGGCCCTGAAGACAATTAAAGAAAAGAATTCAAAAATAAGAAAGTGCCAGGTCGGCCCTAATGTTAAAAGGAAGTGACATAAAGGGTATAAATACATATCATTATACATTCATTTTACAAACACAAGTTGAATTTCAGAGGAAATCTGAAGTAAAGAAATCCATATTTCAAGGGAGGATGAAATCTTTTGGTGATGTGTTCTAAGGTATGTTATTTACAAGTCATCTTACCATTTTCTCTATAATGGTTTTTATAGAATGATTCAAATGGTGAAATTGATATGGTATTGAGAATACATATATAGGTACATGTGGTAAAAATTTCAGCTCTTTATTCAGTATAATTTTAGAGATACACTCTGTGGAAGATAAGGTTTTTTTACTAGTCCTGAAGCTATTCATAAACAAGTGTTCCGGGTAAAACAGTCATAACTTCTTAATAGAGAATCCAAATGAAGTGAAACCAATTTCATTGAAAAAAGTATGGGATTTAGTTTCTTGTGTGGAGTTTCAGAATCTGATCTTAAATATTGAGCATGGGGAATTTTGTACAAGTGCGCTCTCCTAAATAAACTAGAATTGAATAAGGTCTATAATTCTCTCTATAACTTATATTTGGGGAGGATTCAAGGAGTGAAAATTGAAGGAGTTTCAGAGAACACATTGAGTAATATTATCTATAGGATCAGATTATTCCAAGAATTGAAGAATTGTAAAAGTTGAAGAAGTATCAGGAAGAATTATTAGGTTTTATGTGATGGTTGGTTGATGGTAATGATTTAATGTAAAGTTTTATTATCTCTCATATATTATTGGGTGGAATGAAGGGGCAAGGATGCAGAGGTCAACCCTCTCTTGATATTGGAGGATTGTATCTTCCTCTTGGAGGTTTATCCCTCCCTTTATATTTGGAAGTTGTAGCTACATTTGGAAGTCATTACTTCCCTTGAACAATAACTATTGATTATTTCTCATATATTGTGCATGGTGTATTGTGGTGTATTGGTGTAACTCTTATACTATTGTTAATTTCACATTGGATATAATTGAATGTTTTAAGTATAAGTTGAATTTTTTTTTAAATTATACTTGATACTGATTCACCCCGGAGTATCAACAATTGGTATCAGAGTAGGTTGCCTTCAGAACAGTTTAACCACTGGAAGGAAAATCCTGAGCATAGATGGATAACCATGAGCACATTTCAAATGGGATTCAAAGCTTTGATGGAATAAATTATGCATATTGGAGTGATAGAGTGAAAAATTACCTAACATCTTTTGGAGTATACATTCGGTACTCAACTGTAAATGGCTATGTAATCCCAAATAATTCTCCAACCAATCCAAATGAGAAGAATCTTATGAGTTGTAATTCAAAATCCATACATGTTATTCTAGGAGCATTGACACCAACCATTTCTAGCAAAGTGATGGGATGCAACACTTCTAAAGAGGTATGGGACAAACTCAAGAGTATCTAAAAAGGTGATCCAAAAGTTAAGCAGGTCAAGCTTCAACGACATAGAAAAGAATTTGAAAATTTGAAGATGAATGAAAAGGAAGATATTGCAACCTATTTTCTTAGAGTTGATGAAGTTGTTAATGTTATCAAAGGATTAGGTGAAGAGCTCGATGAATAATTGGTTGTACAAAAAGTATTGAGATCACTTCTCTTGAAGTATGATGCTAAGGTCTCCGCCATTGAAGAAACTAGAGAATTGACCAAAATGACAATGGATGAATTACATGGGTCTCTTATAGCATATGAAATGAGAACAGGTACAAAAAGTGACCAGCCAAACAATGAAGCAACCTTTAAATCCATAAACAAGACAAAAGACAATGATAACGACCTTGATGAAGAAATAACAAATTTCATAAGAAGGTTCCATAAGGGAAGTGGAAGATACAAATGTAAGTCTCCTCTCAAATGCTTTAACTATGGTAGAATAGGACATATTGTTGAAAACTACTATTATAAAAAGAGAAGTATCAAAAATAAAAAGAGCTTCTACTCCAAGGATGATGACATCTCATTAGATGAGAGTGATGAAAAAGATCATTATGGAAGAGAATTCCTCCTCATAACCCAAGAAACCCAGGATGATGATCACAAGAATTCTAAAGAAGAAGAAATTATTTCTGAAGAAGATTCAGATGAAGAAACCAACCTTGATTCCTTTTGGGGATACAAATATAATGTAGAGAGTGAATAAGAAGATGAGAATATTGAAAAGTTGAAGCATGTTGAAATTGAAAATAACATGCTTAGAAACACAAACATAATACTAAAAGGTGAATTGAGTAGTTGTGAAGAAGTGAATTACAAGATTGAAAAGACCATTGATATCTTGAAGGAACAATTAGAAGATTATGAGAAATTGAAAGAAGAATTGGATCACACAAAAGAGGAGCTACTATTGAAAATAGAAACATTGAAGAAGTTCGAAAAAAACACTGAAAAATTAGATGATATCCTTAGCAATCAAAGATCTCCAAATGACAAGACAGGACTAGGATACAATGACAGTTTGAAGACAACAAAAGAAGAGAAGGAATATGAAAATGATGAAACCAATACTCCATAACAAGTTGAACAACAATATAGAAGACTAGAATTCAGAAGGAATGAGACATCAAGAAGATCTTCTCCCATCAGGTATGAAAGAAATCATTATGAAGGAAACTACAGAATAATATATCGTGAACTCAAATGGACCACACCACAAAGAAGATCACTTACTTCCAGGTATCAAAATTTCTTTCTTGGACATTTTTATACTTGTGGAAATTTTGGACACAAGGCAATCAATTGTAGAATCAATGAAAGGAATAACTACGCAAGCTACATGAATGGAAAAAATAGTAGATATGGAAATGTTCATAGACCTGTCAACATAAATTATAATCCATTTGACCCATTAATGGATCAAAATATTGTATGTTACAAGTGAAATAATCTTGGTCACAAAGCACGATATTGCAGAGAGATGAAGAAAGATAAGCATATGCCAAATGTTTGTATACCAACCACAACATGGAAAAGGAAAGAAATTCCACACAATGAAAATTGTTGAATAAAATTGGTCTCTAAAGAATGAAAAGAATAATATGAATGTTTCATAGAAAGTGGGTGCTCATATCATATGACCAGAGATCAAAGCAAAATTTCCAGCTTCAAGAAAAGGGGTGGAAATGTTGCATTTAGAGATGACTCATCTACCAAAATAATTTGAAAAGTAACTATAAAGCTTGGAAGTGAAAATGTAAAAGCAGGAAAAGTCCTATTGGTTGAAGATTTGAAGCATAATCTCCTCAGTGTCAGCAAAATATGTGATCAAAGATACACTCTTACGTTTGACTCTCGAAAATGTAAAACCAAAGAAAATAACTCACGAAGATTGGTTGCAACTGCAACAAGAATACCGAACAACATATACATCCTAGACACGAAGAAGAGAGAGAAGATAAAATCCACACAAAAGGATCCCAAGGAATAAAAAGTTCCAAATACCAAAAATAAGGATGAAGTATTATTGAGTGTCACATGTTTAGGGGGAGCAACCCCAAAGAAGAGAGTTACCTTTTTCCATTAAACTCAAAGGGAGAAGCCCTACCCTTTTCCATTGATGTCAAAGGGGGAGATAAATTGGGATCATGATGATATGGGGAGCATGAGTGTTTCCATCAATGACAAAGGGAGAGATTATTGGAAGATTGGTTGTTGTCATTGATGTCAACCCTAGTCATTGGTTTTGGATTGCACGATTGATGAAGGTATTTAGACATGAATGATAGTGCACATGTAAACACATCACCCATAGATGGATAGTATACATCATGTTGTTTATGGTGGTAGGTGGAATGTCATGTGGATCCTCGTGGTTTAGGATAAATGAATTTTTGAAGATGACAAAGTGAATTGAAGAAAGAAGTACAGGTCGACCCTGAAGATAATTAAAGAAAATAATTACAAAATAAGAAAGTGTCAGGTCAACCCTAATGTTAAAAGGAAGTGACATAAAGGGTATAAATACATATCAATATAAATTCATTTTACACACACAAGTCTAATTTCAGAGGAAATCTGAAGTAAAGAAAGCCGGATTTCAAGGGAGGATGCAGTCTTTTGGTGATGTGTTCTAAGGTATGTTATTTACAGGTCATCTTACCATTTTCGCTATAACTTTTTTCTAGAACGATTCAGATGGTGAAATTGATACGGTATTGAGAAGACATATCTAGGTACCTGTGGTAAAAATTTCAGCTCTTTATTCGCTATGAGTTTGGAGATACACTATGTGGAACATAAGGTTTTTTTACTAGTCCTGAAGCTAGTCATAAACAGGTGTTCCGGGTAAAAGAGTCATAACTTATTCATAGAGAATCCAAATGAACTGAGACCAATTTCATTGTAAATATTATGGGCTTTAGATTCTTTTGTGCAAGTTTCAGAATATGATGTTAAACATTGAGCATAGGGCATCTATACAAGTTCACTCTCTTGAATAAACTAGAATTGAATAAGGTATACCATTCTCTCTATAACTTCTTTTTGGGGAGGATTCAAGGAGTGAAACTTGGAGGAGTTTCAGAGAATACATTGAGTAATATTATCTATAGGATCTGATTATTCCAAGAATTGAAGAATTGCAGAAGTTGAAGAAGTTGCAAGAAGCATTATCAGGTTCTATGTGATGGTTGGTTGATGGTGATGATTTAATGTAAAGTTTTATTATCTCTCATATATTCTTAGGTGGAAGGAAGGGGAAAGGATGGAGAGGTCAACCCTCTCTTGATATTTGAGGATTGTATATTCCTCTTGGAGTTTTATCCCTCCCTTTATATTTGGAAGTTGTAGCTACCTTTGGAAGTCATTACTTCCCTTGAACAATAACTATTGATTATTTCTCATATATTGTGCATGGTGTATTGTGGTGTAATGGTGTAACTCTTATACTATTGTTCATTTCTAATTGGATATAATTGGATGTTTTAAGTATAAGTTGATTATTTTTTAAAATTGTACTTGCTATTGATTCACCCCCCTCTCATTATCAACATTACATTTGTATTTATTGAGAAAGCATTTGACTTTCTAACTTTCCTCTTTTGATGGAAAAATGTAAAAGACAAAAAATTATTTATTTAATGTAGGAAACAGATGGAACAACCAGGTTAAAAATAGTTCACTATGACTCCATGAGTGGGGAACATGTGTGAGTTAACTCAGAGATGGTTTTAAAAAGTGTCAGAAGTGGATTTCTCTCACTGGAAGCCCCCAAAAATCAGGGATTTCTAAAGCTGCGAATCTCCAAGGAGGGAAATGGATTAATGAAAAGTCCCAAGAAAAATAAAAGCATATATACAACATATGTTGGAGGCGGGACATTGCTTAGTATGTTCCGGGAAGAAACATTTGTTTTGTGAGCACTCACTATGTTAGGAAAATGATGTTTTATGAATTGTACAGAGGTACATTGGATAAGGAGTGGAGCTTAGTTATGGAGTTATGGTTAGGCTAGGGGGTGATCAGGACAAGTAATTTTGAATGTTTTTCATCTACAGTTGGGTGGAACGTGGCTAATCCATTTGTTTCCAACTGATTTGGTTCAAATATGTATGATTTTTCCATTACTGAATATCTTTTTTCAAATGAGTATGTTAGTAGTTATAAATATTGTTAGATCGTGGGAAGTTATCATGTGATTAAAATATTTGAATATCATATATATATATATATATATATATATATATATATATATATATATATATATTTGATGAAGTTTTACATTACAGAGAAAGTTGTATAAAAAGAGTAAAATTTCTTGATTGGATACATAATCATATAAATACATAAGTTGTTTATTACATAATTCTAAATTAGTTATTTTCTATATTTTATAAAAGTTTCATAGTTGTCAAGTTTCTTTATTCTATAATTTGAATCCTACATGAATGGTACCTTAGAAAATAAATTAGCATTCAGGCCGTGTATGTATAGATGAGATTTTATGGACATTCAATAACTATAATAAATATGGGGAAATTATGAAGTTTCCAAGTATAGTGAAATAAATAAGTGACATACTACATACTAAACATAGGCACCTATGAGATGAATAAAATCCAACAAATAATTAATGAAATCTACAATATTAGAATGATATTTTTCATGGATGGGGATTATAATTCAACTCTTACATTACAAAATAAATTTCAATAGCTTTAATCAAAATATCCTCATTAAAGGAATTATTATAAGTAAAAATTATAAAGCTAAACCAAAGGTTTTCTTGGTTTCCGCCTATAGAAACAAAGAGAAAAAATGTAGTATAATATCTATTGAAGAGAGTGTTAGGAGCTAAAATAATTAATCATTCTTTGCAAATATTTAAACTTACCCATTCCTCCAAGCGATGACCGTGGTTTGAAAATGAGCACATATTCCTTTTGTTTAAACAAAATCACAGTGCATATAATTATGAATAAGTATCCAATACCTAGATAATAATAAAGAATGAAAAGGGTTGTTAGTAAAGGGTTAATATTTTTTTTTACTTGTGTCTATTCTGGTGCCAAAATCAAACCTGGAGGAAGCCAAGGAAAAGTAAATATGGTGGAAATTCCCTTTATTTCTAATGGGTTTCCTCACAAATAAAAAAAACCCCGTTATTGAAACATTTCTCTATGAGTTTTTCCTTCTTAAAAAACAAAGACCATTTTAAACGAAAGTAAAATACAATATTCAAATGTGTTATAACATTATTTGCATGGTACAGAATCAAAGAGCATGTATGTATATAGTGCACATCATATTAAGCTAAACAATTCATGCATGAATAATATTATTTTGTACAGAATATATAAATATATAGGTGTATCACATTAAACTTCATGTGAAGCAGAGATAGGTATGCCCATAACAAGGAAATATCAAAGTGTAAAGGGGCAATTTACTACTTGGAGAAGTTGTAAGAAAAATATGTAATGAAGACTAAGGACTTTATTGTCAATGTTTTCCGCAAAAATCCTTGTACATTAACGAATGGGTAGATAATCTTATCTTCATGAAAGTCTTGGCCAAGTTTGGTCTAAGTAAAAGTAACAAAACTAAAGATGAAAAACTTCACCTAGACGTAGGTAGTTCTACACCAAGTCATAACAAATTTAAAAGGTGCTTTAAAGACTTGTACGTTTCAATCTTAGAGTTATACTTAACTGGAAATGATATCAAATTATTGAGAGTTCAATACACGTGTGTGAACTCGTAGTCCAATACCAGTTAAAAGGAAGTTTGACAAGTCTCCTTATGAAAAAAATAATTAAAGTAGAGTTGTTTATAAGTATGTGAGTAAACCCATGCGACTCGACGGAAAATTGGAGTAGCACTTAGCCTATTCAACCAAAAAAAATCTATGTCAATATAATACTAGGGTTCTCCAAAAAAAAAAATTGGAGAACCCTATGCTTTGGATCTAGAGCTCGGAGTAATTCCTTTCATTGCAGGGAGGACTCCATCAGAGGCCTCTTGAAGCAGTAGAAAAGCATAAAGCTAGAGCCAAAACTCCCACAAATAGTCCAAATGAGGGAGGCGTCCAACTTCACTGTTGGTTCGAGGCTCGAGGAAACCTCGAGCCTAGTGGGTAGTACCCTGACCTTAGAACCCAATACCTTTCTTACCTTGTTGTTTGAGCAACCGTGTGATTACACTTACGTGGAAATGGGAGGGTGGTTAAGTCCTTGTGCTTCTAGGTTGTCTAAAAAATGGTTATTACAGGGCATAAAGGCTGCTTCTATCGAATTAACTCAAGTATTCAACCATTAGTTAAGTTTTATTGTTTAAGTGTATGGGTTGACATCCTAAACTTCTTATATTTTATGGTTAAGAATATGTGTTTCCTCCTAAGAGGTCACAAGTTCAAATTCAAAGGGGGGTAGGGTATGTATACCTCCGTAGACTTACCAGTAAAATCGTTGGGTGGAGGAGGTCTCATACACCAAATTGGTGGCTTGGTCGTGACCTTAAAAATAGATTATTATTATTATTATTATTAAAAGAGAACTATGAAACCTATAAAGAAACATAATCCTACGTAACATGGAATGGTATGCAGAAAGAATTATATATGATATTTTAAATTAGTTTGTTTAGTAACGTAAACAAATCAAGTGATAAGGAGACCAATACAAGTTGATGATGAAATTGGTGTTAACATTTGTGTTACCTTAGAAAAAAAATTAGTGGAATATGGGGCATGTTACAAAACTTCCCTGCTTTGACGATCTAATAGAATTGTATGTTATATTGGCGGGTGCCCTTCATCTTGGTGTCCATGATCTGATCAATATTTTCCTATTCAATGTGGTATTGATTGAGTTATGTAGGGGACAAGTGCTTAACCACATCCGAAGTGTCCAATAGAGGTGGAAAATAGGGTCGAAGCAGTTCCACATTAAATACCAGGTGCAAGACAAGGAAATGAGGAATACATAATTCAAAAGAATTCTCACCCACAACCTTGGTTATGGTGTAAGTCATGTATCAGAGTGGGAATAGCTTCTGATGCGGTCCTGGGAGGTGCTCTTTCTGCAACTACATCCATACCTTATCTCATACCTGAAACTTGTGTGGTACCCAATGTTGATAGTGGCGTTGCTTGTACAAGGCATTGAATTTATACAAAATATCATGAATTTTGGTTGGATGTTATGGATTATCTGAATGCATTTTACTTCTCAATCAACCTCGATTTGAGCATGGGAAGAATATTTCTTTGCAGCTGCAATGCCCAGAACTACGTCAATAGGGGCCAATGGTTGGAACCCCAATCACACTTGAAAAGGGATGTGGCCAATAGAGCTATGGAGGGATTTGTTTTAGTTGTTTTGAACATAATGTAAGATTTCATCCCATGTTCGTCGATGTTTGGAATTTTACATCCTCGGGATATGGACAATCATCATGTTGACTACCTCTATTTTTCCATCATCCTATGGGTGGAAGGAAGTCGATTTATTCAGCTTGGTGTCCATCATAGACCACAGGCTAGACCAAAAAGTTCTCAGTAGACTACTTTCCTTATCTAAGATAATGGCTCATGGGAGCCCAAAATGAGGCCAAACATGTTCAAAGAAGACCTTGGTGGTGGCCTTAACTGTGATTCTCTTCTTGTAGGGTGCCAAAATTACCATCTTAGAGAATTGATCAATGACGATTAAGACACAATCATTCACATGATTGGTTGAAGGAAGAACGTGCATGTAATCCATGGAGATGGACTCCCAAGGACTATCTGGAGTAGGAAGAGGGGTGTATAACCCTTGTTTCTTGATGTAGAGCTTGGAAATGACACAATAAGTGCATGATATGATGTACTTATGGACATCTTATCGAATCTTTGGCCAATAAAAATAATTTTACAATATTACCACTATTTTCTCCACATTAAAATTTCTTGATGCTTGGTTGTAATGAGCTTCCCAAATAAACTTTTCACACTTTATTGAAGGAACACAGAGATGGATTAGATGGCATAAAAATCCATCCTGGAGATGAAAGTATGGAACTAGTTTTCCTATGCTCAATGTATGATAGGTAGAAACAAAGTCAGAGTCATTATTGTATAATTATGGCCACCCAAATGTCTCATGCCCATAAGAGTTAAGAATTGTGGTTGGCACCACAACCGAGGTTCGACTGAGACAATTTGCAAGATGGTTGATGATTCCCTTCTTGTACTCGATGTTCAAGCGTAATTTTTGCAAGTACGTGGACCACTTCTGATGGAAATCATTATGTAACTTTCCTTATATGTGCATGAATTGCATAGGCCTGTGATCAATGTGGATGATTGTTTACTTCCCCAGAATGTAATGCTTCCACTATCGACATGCCTACACAATTTGTTGGTTGTGGAGACTCATTACCTTCCTGATTCAGAGGCCTTTTTTTACAGCCATGTTTATACCCCATGAAGACTTTACACCCCGAAAAAATGTACACTCCTCCACATGGGGTAGTGCAGAGGGGGGTTACCCCCCCTGGGAGGTCTGGGGGAAAGAAGGCCCCCGAAGGAAAAATTACCTTGTAAATGTATATTGTAATTTCATTGTAAATATGGACCGTTCATTATAAGGTCACAGATATGATGGTAGAAGTTATGTTAGGGTTTTTTTCCCAAGAAGGCAACCCTCTGTTATGAGGCAAATGTATTGTGGCTATGCATCATTGTGAATATTGTATTATGAGTGAGGAGACTATAAGAGAAAGAAGAGGAAGTTATAGAGGGTGTGTTTTAGGTTGTATACCTTCATTTGTTGGATAATAATCAAGGAAGGACCTGGCAATTTCTCTAGTGGACGTAGCCCACACTGGCTGAACCATGTATATCTGTGTCTCTATTGTATTGTGTATCTTCTGAATTTTATTTTATTGCTCTACGATCCTATTTTCTAGCAACTATTATCAAAGCAAAAGGTAACTCACAGGAAAAGAGGGTTCCTGGTTGGAGTGGGAGCAATGGCGAAAGATGAAAAGTTTAGGGTCGAGAAATTTAATGGCCAAAACTAGCAGTTATGGAAGATGCAGATGGAGGATTATTTATATTAGAAAGATCTATTCCTAAAATTGGGTGGAATAGAAAATAAGTTGACAGACATGAAGGATGAAGAATGGGAGGCTCTTGATAGAAAGGCACTAGGAATGATACGGCTAAGCCTGCCAACGTCGATGGATTTCAATATTTCAAAAGAAAAGACAACGAATCAACTGATAGATGCATTGGCTAAACTGTAGGAAAAACTCTCAGTGTCCAATAAGGTATTTCTAATGAAGATATTATTTAATATGAAGATGTCAGAAGGTGGGTCTGTTGCAGATCATTTAAATGAATTTAATACAGTTGTTGCATCCCTTTCATCACCTAAATGAGAAAAATAAGGATGCTTACAAGTCCAGTTGGGTTAGCTGGACAAGACAATAGTGAATTCAAGAGTTAGAAACATCAAGCATAAAAAATAAATAAAGAACTAAGCTAATAACAATAAAAGAAACTAAACTAGAGTGCATAAGGGAAATAGAACAAAAATTAAACAACATGTATGCCACCAATGGATAAGTTGTATTAGTGGGAAAACACCAAAGAGAAAGGGAGACTTATGGGTCCCCTCTTCCTCCAAGGGAGGGCGTTTGAACCCCCAATGATTGAGCTCTTCTTACAAGTAGAAAAATAGAAGGAAATGGTGAATAAATCCAAACCTCATTCACTCAAGAGGTGATGTGAATGGATAAATGAAATGGTGCTTGTATGCTCTAGTGAGGAAAGAGGTTCCTCTAAGAAAATATAGGTAGCATAACAATACAAATGAATTATTATAAATATAGTGCACCCATGGCCTCTTTTTATAGCAAAGCTTTAAGGCATTATTCAACCAGTCTTTAGTGTGAACAAGGGGTTCTTTAGGGCACCCTTAGGTCTTTGACCAACCCCCCACTTGGATTCAGCTCGGATTTGGGTGTCAAATCGACTTGGGAGATGAACCAAAAGTGGGTGGAAGGCTAACCAAAATCATAAATGCGTCGTTCTAAGGTAAGCACGAATTTTTTCTCCCATAGTCGCCCATCGAACGCATGTGCGCTTTTTCGGATTTCTTTGACTGTCGCACATGTGCACGCTTCCTTTATATCCTTAGCGCATGCAGATTTTGTAGCCAGTTGTATAGTTTTGTGCCCTTTGGAAATGCAACTTTTGGGTCGTGGATGAACTAATGGGTGTTTGGAGATGCTGGATTCCTATAACCATTTGCGAATGAAATTTCAGTGATAACAGATGCCCCCTGAGGTGTGAGGTTAGGAGCATATGTATAGCTGAAATACATCAATGTTTCTTCTACTGAGGGTAGTTTTGTAAGAAAGAGTGTTGAGGGGAATTGCAAGAGCGACCCATTGGAGGGAGAGGGGAACATGTAGGGCCCAAACCTTTCATGAGGTGGGGAAAAATAAAACTATGTACAAACAAGGCGGGCATGTTCCATGCTCGTGTCATGTAACTCAAAATGTGTGAGACAGTAACTGAAGTTGTATGTTGATGTAGATAACTGCAGTACCCTCCAGGGCGGTTTGATAATGGAAGAGGACAATTCTAATGATGAACAAACTCTGAAAAGAGGTGATGACACATGTAAGAAGTGTCGATGATACACAGCCATTGATATCCTATCAAATTTTAGAGATCTTTAGTGAAGATAAAACAACTGCAAATAGTCGCAAACTAAGACCCACCGTAGCATGAAATGGTGTTGAAGTCGAATGCTATGGGGGTCAATGAAAACATAGAGTAATGATTGTTTTCTCTGTGTCGTCCGAGACTCCTCATTATAAAGGTAATGAGAGCCAAGATACAGTCACCCTTCTGGAAACTATGTTGATGTCGACAGAAAGGGAGATGCAACTCCAAGAAGCAAAGGGCTTCATGAAATCCATGGGATGAGATCAGAGACTGAGGAGATACATGGACGTAGTCAAAATGCGGGGAGACTCAAGACTACCATTTTTGGGGAATATATATGAAGTATGAGTGGCAAAAACTATGAAACTAGATCCAGTTTCAGGGGGACGACTAGACTTGGGTTAAGTTGTGCCAGAGGTGGGACAAAGTTGACAAACTCAAAGATCAGGGGTACATGGACTGTGGGATACTCGAGGTTTTTGGACGATGTCAGTAGGAGTAGAAGATAATGAATTCCCCAACCAAGGGTGACATAGGTTGCTTTGCCAGAAAAAAGAAGGTCGCCAAGGGTGACAAAAAAAATCTATGTAAATGCCGGAAACAAAGACTTTTTACAATTACCAAATGAATAAAAAAAATAAGTTGGGACAAGTGTACAGATACATAAATGGGTGCCCCAGTGTAATATGGCTTGGTCGATGAGGGCTCAAGTAGCTGTGGAAAATAGGTGGAGGGTGGGGGCGGGCATAGGTGGATTTTTGTATTAGGTAAATGAGTGGAGGACAATCTACATATGGGAAAAATGATGGTGGATGAGATGGAGGGCTAATGATAATGTGGAGGTGCAGTCAAATTTGAATTGTAACGAGATTACTTTGGATTTCGTTATGGGGAAGATAGCAAAATGAGGAGAAAGGGCATGCGGTTGATTCTTGGGAATGCAAAGACTATTAGAACTCCTAGCCCTAGGGGGTGAAAACAACATGAGTGTCAAAGTTCCAAAGGGGACTACGATGGAGACAACTCATGTGGGAGAGAGTGGTATTGGTTGACAATACTAAAATGCAACGGAGGTGTGAGTACTGCAGAGCCGGATGGGGGGACCCTAGAGGAAAATATCGAAGGGTGTGACTGGGAGATGTAATTGATATTCAGAGGGAATGGTTACATGCTAGTATCGATCATATACCTAAAGGGGCCACGCGTTGAGTTATTATGACCAAGCACCTGCACATATTAAAACCGAATACGTGACGTGAACAATATCTGAAGATAAAGAACATATAACAGTTATTTGATAATTTTGAACATGAGCATGTGTACCTGGGCGTGATGTGAGAAAAATGATCCCTAGGGGCCAAGGATGGATGGATACCTGAGGAGTGTGAATGTGTAGGTGGTGGGATCCTTATCTCGTGGCGGAAGACGGATCAGAAAACGGACACTCAGAGCTCCCGAAAATGATCCTAGAAGTTTGGCAAAGGGACTATATATAGTTGTATGGCCCACAATGCCACCTCATTTGTACCTGCTGTTGTAGTTATTGGAAGAGATATTTCAAAGGAGATTTGGAAATTTCAGGAGATTGATCCAGTCGTTTCATGATCAGCAAGTGTCAGGTTAGTGGTCGTATCCTCCTGCATAGGAATTAGGATTTCTTTTTTGGGCAGGTCTTGTACAGAGGATGTACAGAGGGGTTTTGTGAGGGTGGCCCCCCTAGTGTGTGGGCAATCAAATGATTCACACACACAAGTGTGCAGATGTAATTGGGATAGCCGTGCATGGGAGAGCCCAAATGGGGAAAACAGGTGGCATTGAATGCGCGCTTATTCCTGACAGTTGTGCATGTGTGTGCAATTGTGTAGTGAATAGGCGCACTAGGATGCATGTTTGTGTGTGTGACAGGGGCGCATCGATGTGCTCCTATCTTTCCTATAGTTGTGCATGAGTGTGCAACTGTGGGATAAACAGGCCCACATAGGTGTGCGCATCTGGGGAAAAAAGTTGTGCCCTTGAGGCAAATTTGAAGGGTGCAAAAACTTATCTTTTTGGAGATTTTGGTGTTTTTATGGGTTGTGATGGTTGATGAAATATTGTTTTTGTGGATGCAGGTGACCAGTTGATGATGCCAGTCCACTGGAGGGAGAGGGACTGGGTGCACCTTAGAGAGGTAGTGAGAGATGAGGAGCTGGTTGTACGGGGCCCTTTGGTAGCCTGTGGGTTGGCGAAGTTTTTTGAGTGTTCACTAGTGCGAGAACATGAGTACCTATTGCAGTTCTTGATTTAAATGTGGAGTTTGGATCTTCTATGTTTCATTGTATGAGGTGAACACCTTGCATTCTCTGTGATGGAGGATGTGCATTTTTTGACTGGGCTCCCTTTTCGGGGAACCCTGTTACCGATGGAGCTCATGTTACCCGGGGATGGATAGTTAGTTGTCTTAGCTTGGACCTATTGTAGTGGAGAGTACTTTATGTTAGGATTCGTGGTGAGGATAGAGGTGATGGAAACCCTTGTGCATCGGTGCATTTCATCGATGCAGAGGGAACTAGGGGGTGAGCATTTTGCCTGGGGCTTGATGCTACATGCCAATATGGTGGGGTAGCTCAACAGGTGTCGAGTTGTTGACTCAGGAGAGTTTTCCTTTGGGTCCATCTTGGTAGCGTGGTTTTTGGAGAGGGTGCCCATGATGTGCCCTAGAGTGTTATTGGATGCACCTGGTGTGCAAGAGCCATGAATGAGGTAGTGGGTGACGATTTTGGTTTATCATGGGGGTGGGGAGGGAGGACATTATTTTACGGCCGAGCTTGCATGAGTGTGGCATCATATTCCATAGATTATACTCCAGTTCCCCTATAGTGGGGTGGATTTCCGGGATGACCCAGAGATTGTGCTACCCCCTGGAGAGGTGTTCGACCATAGAGGTATGGTGATATATTTGATTTTTTGATAATTTAGATAGTATAGCATATTATTTATGTATGGATGGATGATGATACTATCACTTGGTTATTGTGTGTGCATATGTGGGACCTCACGGGCGAGAGGTTGAGATGGTCAAAGAGTCAACTCTTCAAGGGCCTATGAGACCACCATGGGAGGAGCCACAAGCGGGGAGAGACAAAGATAGAATGAGGGTGGTGTGAGGTCAGTCAATGATGAGAGAGCAAGTAGGAGACGTCGTTTTGATGATTCAGGTGTAGGTCCGTCACATGCTCCTCCGAAGGGGGTCAGGGGAGAGTTCGAGGATTTTCATTGTCGATTGGAGGCAGTACTACAGGGAGTGCCCGAGGGTATGTGGGTGTGTATCTAGGACAAGGGAGTCCTAGAGCAGTGTGTGGGCCTTCCGGTGGAGTCATGGACCTTGATCTACAGAGAAGCTTTAACAGGGGCGGCTATGACTGGGCGGCTACCCCCAGGACATGAGGGACCCCTAGCTGGTGGGGCACCTCCTCCAGAGAGAGTACCAAGTGGTGGATCCCTAAAGGCGCCATGAGTGCCTCTAGTCAGGGATGATTTTAAGGATGGAAATTTATATTAAAATGTAGAAACATGGGCTAATATTACTAGTCCTTAATATGAAAAATGTAAAATGTTTCACGATAGTTTTGTAAAAATATTAAAATTTCTAAGGATTTTATATAGTTTCTATAACATTTTGGCGATTTTTAAGGTAAAATAATTTTATTCGATAGAATTTGGGCGAATTGTTTTTAGAAAAAATGGAAATAAGCGAATTTTTTTTTGGGAAAAACCATGGAAAATTAGCCCATTTGTGAAATTTAGCCCCTAAAATCATCTATGCCTCTAGTATGTGTAGTGTTGTATTTATATAGGCTTGTGAGCCCATTTTTTATATGGTGTTGTGACACCGATTTTGTACTTATAGGGGTGAGGTGGTTCACCTACCTACAGATATTTGTACATGTTGTACTATTTTTTGTAAACATTGATGGCAAATTTGATCGATATATATATATATATATATATATATATATATATATATATATATATATATATATATATATATATATATATATATATATATATAT
>ML778853.1:585985-609371 GCA_009831015.1 Picea engelmannii | reverse complement strand
AAAAAACAAAGACCATTTTAAACGAAAGTAAAATACAATATTCAAATGTGTTATAACATTATTTGCATGGTACAGAATCAAAGAGCATGTATGTATATAGTGCACATCATATTAAGCTAAACAATTCATGCATGAATAATATTATTTTGTACAGAATATATAAATATATAGGTGTATCACATTAAACTTCATGTGAAGCAGAGATAGGTATGCCCATAACAAGGAAATATCAAAGTGTAAAGGGGCAATTTACTACTTGGAGAAGTTGTAAGAAAAATATGTAATGAAGACTAAGGACTTTATTGTCAATGTTTTCCGCAAAAATCCTTGTACATTAACGAATGGGTAGATAATCTTATCTTCATGAAAGTCTTGGCCAAGTTTGGTCTAAGTAAAAGTAACAAAACTAAAGATGAAAAACTTCACCTAGACGTAGGTAGTTCTACACCAAGTCATAACAAATTTAAAAGGTGCTTTAAAGACTTGTACGTTTCAATCTTAGAGTTATACTTAACTGGAAATGATATCAAATTATTGAGAGTTCAATACACGTGTGTGAACTCGTAGTCCAATACCAGTTAAAAGGAAGTTTGACAAGTCTCCTTATGAAAAAAATAATTAAAGTAGAGTTGTTTATAAGTATGTGAGTAAACCCATGCGACTCGACGGAAAATTGGAGTAGCACTTAGCCTATTCAACCAAAAAAAATCTATGTCAATATAATACTAGGGTTCTCCAAAAAAAAAAATTGGAGAACCCTATGCTTTGGATCTAGAGCTCGGAGTAATTCCTTTCATTGCAGGGAGGACTCCATCAGAGGCCTCTTGAAGCAGTAGAAAAGCATAAAGCTAGAGCCAAAACTCCCACAAATAGTCCAAATGAGGGAGGCGTCCAACTTCACTGTTGGTTCGAGGCTCGAGGAAACCTCGAGCCTAGTGGGTAGTACCCTGACCTTAGAACCCAATACCTTTCTTACCTTGTTGTTTGAGCAACCGTGTGATTACACTTACGTGGAAATGGGAGGGTGGTTAAGTCCTTGTGCTTCTAGGTTGTCTAAAAAATGGTTATTACAGGGCATAAAGGCTGCTTCTATCGAATTAACTCAAGTATTCAACCATTAGTTAAGTTTTATTGTTTAAGTGTATGGGTTGACATCCTAAACTTCTTATATTTTATGGTTAAGAATATGTGTTTCCTCCTAAGAGGTCACAAGTTCAAATTCAAAGGGGGGTAGGGTATGTATACCTCCGTAGACTTACCAGTAAAATCGTTGGGTGGAGGAGGTCTCATACACCAAATTGGTGGCTTGGTCGTGACCTTAAAAATAGATTATTATTATTATTATTATTAAAAGAGAACTATGAAACCTATAAAGAAACATAATCCTACGTAACATGGAATGGTATGCAGAAAGAATTATATATGATATTTTAAATTAGTTTGTTTAGTAACGTAAACAAATCAAGTGATAAGGAGACCAATACAAGTTGATGATGAAATTGGTGTTAACATTTGTGTTACCTTAGAAAAAAAATTAGTGGAATATGGGGCATGTTACAAAACTTCCCTGCTTTGACGATCTAATAGAATTGTATGTTATATTGGCGGGTGCCCTTCATCTTGGTGTCCATGATCTGATCAATATTTTCCTATTCAATGTGGTATTGATTGAGTTATGTAGGGGACAAGTGCTTAACCACATCCGAAGTGTCCAATAGAGGTGGAAAATAGGGTCGAAGCAGTTCCACATTAAATACCAGGTGCAAGACAAGGAAATGAGGAATACATAATTCAAAAGAATTCTCACCCACAACCTTGGTTATGGTGTAAGTCATGTATCAGAGTGGGAATAGCTTCTGATGCGGTCCTGGGAGGTGCTCTTTCTGCAACTACATCCATACCTTATCTCATACCTGAAACTTGTGTGGTACCCAATGTTGATAGTGGCGTTGCTTGTACAAGGCATTGAATTTATACAAAATATCATGAATTTTGGTTGGATGTTATGGATTATCTGAATGCATTTTACTTCTCAATCAACCTCGATTTGAGCATGGGAAGAATATTTCTTTGCAGCTGCAATGCCCAGAACTACGTCAATAGGGGCCAATGGTTGGAACCCCAATCACACTTGAAAAGGGATGTGGCCAATAGAGCTATGGAGGGATTTGTTTTAGTTGTTTTGAACATAATGTAAGATTTCATCCCATGTTCGTCGATGTTTGGAATTTTACATCCTCGGGATATGGACAATCATCATGTTGACTACCTCTATTTTTCCATCATCCTATGGGTGGAAGGAAGTCGATTTATTCAGCTTGGTGTCCATCATAGACCACAGGCTAGACCAAAAAGTTCTCAGTAGACTACTTTCCTTATCTAAGATAATGGCTCATGGGAGCCCAAAATGAGGCCAAACATGTTCAAAGAAGACCTTGGTGGTGGCCTTAACTGTGATTCTCTTCTTGTAGGGTGCCAAAATTACCATCTTAGAGAATTGATCAATGACGATTAAGACACAATCATTCACATGATTGGTTGAAGGAAGAACGTGCATGTAATCCATGGAGATGGACTCCCAAGGACTATCTGGAGTAGGAAGAGGGGTGTATAACCCTTGTTTCTTGATGTAGAGCTTGGAAATGACACAATAAGTGCATGATATGATGTACTTATGGACATCTTATCGAATCTTTGGCCAATAAAAATAATTTTACAATATTACCACTATTTTCTCCACATTAAAATTTCTTGATGCTTGGTTGTAATGAGCTTCCCAAATAAACTTTTCACACTTTATTGAAGGAACACAGAGATGGATTAGATGGCATAAAAATCCATCCTGGAGATGAAAGTATGGAACTAGTTTTCCTATGCTCAATGTATGATAGGTAGAAACAAAGTCAGAGTCATTATTGTATAATTATGGCCACCCAAATGTCTCATGCCCATAAGAGTTAAGAATTGTGGTTGGCACCACAACCGAGGTTCGACTGAGACAATTTGCAAGATGGTTGATGATTCCCTTCTTGTACTCGATGTTCAAGCGTAATTTTTGCAAGTACGTGGACCACTTCTGATGGAAATCATTATGTAACTTTCCTTATATGTGCATGAATTGCATAGGCCTGTGATCAATGTGGATGATTGTTTACTTCCCCAGAATGTAATGCTTCCACTATCGACATGCCTACACAATTTGTTGGTTGTGGAGACTCATTACCTTCCTGATTCAGAGGCCTTTTTTTACAGCCATGTTTATACCCCATGAAGACTTTACACCCCGAAAAAATGTACACTCCTCCACATGGGGTAGTGCAGAGGGGGGTTACCCCCCCTGGGAGGTCTGGGGGAAAGAAGGCCCCCGAAGGAAAAATTACCTTGTAAATGTATATTGTAATTTCATTGTAAATATGGACCGTTCATTATAAGGTCACAGATATGATGGTAGAAGTTATGTTAGGGTTTTTTTCCCAAGAAGGCAACCCTCTGTTATGAGGCAAATGTATTGTGGCTATGCATCATTGTGAATATTGTATTATGAGTGAGGAGACTATAAGAGAAAGAAGAGGAAGTTATAGAGGGTGTGTTTTAGGTTGTATACCTTCATTTGTTGGATAATAATCAAGGAAGGACCTGGCAATTTCTCTAGTGGACGTAGCCCACACTGGCTGAACCATGTATATCTGTGTCTCTATTGTATTGTGTATCTTCTGAATTTTATTTTATTGCTCTACGATCCTATTTTCTAGCAACTATTATCAAAGCAAAAGGTAACTCACAGGAAAAGAGGGTTCCTGGTTGGAGTGGGAGCAATGGCGAAAGATGAAAAGTTTAGGGTCGAGAAATTTAATGGCCAAAACTAGCAGTTATGGAAGATGCAGATGGAGGATTATTTATATTAGAAAGATCTATTCCTAAAATTGGGTGGAATAGAAAATAAGTTGACAGACATGAAGGATGAAGAATGGGAGGCTCTTGATAGAAAGGCACTAGGAATGATACGGCTAAGCCTGCCAACGTCGATGGATTTCAATATTTCAAAAGAAAAGACAACGAATCAACTGATAGATGCATTGGCTAAACTGTAGGAAAAACTCTCAGTGTCCAATAAGGTATTTCTAATGAAGATATTATTTAATATGAAGATGTCAGAAGGTGGGTCTGTTGCAGATCATTTAAATGAATTTAATACAGTTGTTGCATCCCTTTCATCACCTAAATGAGAAAAATAAGGATGCTTACAAGTCCAGTTGGGTTAGCTGGACAAGACAATAGTGAATTCAAGAGTTAGAAACATCAAGCATAAAAAATAAATAAAGAACTAAGCTAATAACAATAAAAGAAACTAAACTAGAGTGCATAAGGGAAATAGAACAAAAATTAAACAACATGTATGCCACCAATGGATAAGTTGTATTAGTGGGAAAACACCAAAGAGAAAGGGAGACTTATGGGTCCCCTCTTCCTCCAAGGGAGGGCGTTTGAACCCCCAATGATTGAGCTCTTCTTACAAGTAGAAAAATAGAAGGAAATGGTGAATAAATCCAAACCTCATTCACTCAAGAGGTGATGTGAATGGATAAATGAAATGGTGCTTGTATGCTCTAGTGAGGAAAGAGGTTCCTCTAAGAAAATATAGGTAGCATAACAATACAAATGAATTATTATAAATATAGTGCACCCATGGCCTCTTTTTATAGCAAAGCTTTAAGGCATTATTCAACCAGTCTTTAGTGTGAACAAGGGGTTCTTTAGGGCACCCTTAGGTCTTTGACCAACCCCCCACTTGGATTCAGCTCGGATTTGGGTGTCAAATCGACTTGGGAGATGAACCAAAAGTGGGTGGAAGGCTAACCAAAATCATAAATGCGTCGTTCTAAGGTAAGCACGAATTTTTTCTCCCATAGTCGCCCATCGAACGCATGTGCGCTTTTTCGGATTTCTTTGACTGTCGCACATGTGCACGCTTCCTTTATATCCTTAGCGCATGCAGATTTTGTAGCCAGTTGTATAGTTTTGTGCCCTTTGGAAATGCAACTTTTGGGTCGTGGATGAACTAATGGGTGTTTGGAGATGCTGGATTCCTATAACCATTTGCGAATGAAATTTCAGTGATAACAGATGCCCCCTGAGGTGTGAGGTTAGGAGCATATGTATAGCTGAAATACATCAATGTTTCTTCTACTGAGGGTAGTTTTGTAAGAAAGAGTGTTGAGGGGAATTGCAAGAGCGACCCATTGGAGGGAGAGGGGAACATGTAGGGCCCAAACCTTTCATGAGGTGGGGAAAAATAAAACTATGTACAAACAAGGCGGGCATGTTCCATGCTCGTGTCATGTAACTCAAAATGTGTGAGACAGTAACTGAAGTTGTATGTTGATGTAGATAACTGCAGTACCCTCCAGGGCGGTTTGATAATGGAAGAGGACAATTCTAATGATGAACAAACTCTGAAAAGAGGTGATGACACATGTAAGAAGTGTCGATGATACACAGCCATTGATATCCTATCAAATTTTAGAGATCTTTAGTGAAGATAAAACAACTGCAAATAGTCGCAAACTAAGACCCACCGTAGCATGAAATGGTGTTGAAGTCGAATGCTATGGGGGTCAATGAAAACATAGAGTAATGATTGTTTTCTCTGTGTCGTCCGAGACTCCTCATTATAAAGGTAATGAGAGCCAAGATACAGTCACCCTTCTGGAAACTATGTTGATGTCGACAGAAAGGGAGATGCAACTCCAAGAAGCAAAGGGCTTCATGAAATCCATGGGATGAGATCAGAGACTGAGGAGATACATGGACGTAGTCAAAATGCGGGGAGACTCAAGACTACCATTTTTGGGGAATATATATGAAGTATGAGTGGCAAAAACTATGAAACTAGATCCAGTTTCAGGGGGACGACTAGACTTGGGTTAAGTTGTGCCAGAGGTGGGACAAAGTTGACAAACTCAAAGATCAGGGGTACATGGACTGTGGGATACTCGAGGTTTTTGGACGATGTCAGTAGGAGTAGAAGATAATGAATTCCCCAACCAAGGGTGACATAGGTTGCTTTGCCAGAAAAAAGAAGGTCGCCAAGGGTGACAAAAAAAATCTATGTAAATGCCGGAAACAAAGACTTTTTACAATTACCAAATGAATAAAAAAAATAAGTTGGGACAAGTGTACAGATACATAAATGGGTGCCCCAGTGTAATATGGCTTGGTCGATGAGGGCTCAAGTAGCTGTGGAAAATAGGTGGAGGGTGGGGGCGGGCATAGGTGGATTTTTGTATTAGGTAAATGAGTGGAGGACAATCTACATATGGGAAAAATGATGGTGGATGAGATGGAGGGCTAATGATAATGTGGAGGTGCAGTCAAATTTGAATTGTAACGAGATTACTTTGGATTTCGTTATGGGGAAGATAGCAAAATGAGGAGAAAGGGCATGCGGTTGATTCTTGGGAATGCAAAGACTATTAGAACTCCTAGCCCTAGGGGGTGAAAACAACATGAGTGTCAAAGTTCCAAAGGGGACTACGATGGAGACAACTCATGTGGGAGAGAGTGGTATTGGTTGACAATACTAAAATGCAACGGAGGTGTGAGTACTGCAGAGCCGGATGGGGGGACCCTAGAGGAAAATATCGAAGGGTGTGACTGGGAGATGTAATTGATATTCAGAGGGAATGGTTACATGCTAGTATCGATCATATACCTAAAGGGGCCACGCGTTGAGTTATTATGACCAAGCACCTGCACATATTAAAACCGAATACGTGACGTGAACAATATCTGAAGATAAAGAACATATAACAGTTATTTGATAATTTTGAACATGAGCATGTGTACCTGGGCGTGATGTGAGAAAAATGATCCCTAGGGGCCAAGGATGGATGGATACCTGAGGAGTGTGAATGTGTAGGTGGTGGGATCCTTATCTCGTGGCGGAAGACGGATCAGAAAACGGACACTCAGAGCTCCCGAAAATGATCCTAGAAGTTTGGCAAAGGGACTATATATAGTTGTATGGCCCACAATGCCACCTCATTTGTACCTGCTGTTGTAGTTATTGGAAGAGATATTTCAAAGGAGATTTGGAAATTTCAGGAGATTGATCCAGTCGTTTCATGATCAGCAAGTGTCAGGTTAGTGGTCGTATCCTCCTGCATAGGAATTAGGATTTCTTTTTTGGGCAGGTCTTGTACAGAGGATGTACAGAGGGGTTTTGTGAGGGTGGCCCCCCTAGTGTGTGGGCAATCAAATGATTCACACACACAAGTGTGCAGATGTAATTGGGATAGCCGTGCATGGGAGAGCCCAAATGGGGAAAACAGGTGGCATTGAATGCGCGCTTATTCCTGACAGTTGTGCATGTGTGTGCAATTGTGTAGTGAATAGGCGCACTAGGATGCATGTTTGTGTGTGTGACAGGGGCGCATCGATGTGCTCCTATCTTTCCTATAGTTGTGCATGAGTGTGCAACTGTGGGATAAACAGGCCCACATAGGTGTGCGCATCTGGGGAAAAAAGTTGTGCCCTTGAGGCAAATTTGAAGGGTGCAAAAACTTATCTTTTTGGAGATTTTGGTGTTTTTATGGGTTGTGATGGTTGATGAAATATTGTTTTTGTGGATGCAGGTGACCAGTTGATGATGCCAGTCCACTGGAGGGAGAGGGACTGGGTGCACCTTAGAGAGGTAGTGAGAGATGAGGAGCTGGTTGTACGGGGCCCTTTGGTAGCCTGTGGGTTGGCGAAGTTTTTTGAGTGTTCACTAGTGCGAGAACATGAGTACCTATTGCAGTTCTTGATTTAAATGTGGAGTTTGGATCTTCTATGTTTCATTGTATGAGGTGAACACCTTGCATTCTCTGTGATGGAGGATGTGCATTTTTTGACTGGGCTCCCTTTTCGGGGAACCCTGTTACCGATGGAGCTCATGTTACCCGGGGATGGATAGTTAGTTGTCTTAGCTTGGACCTATTGTAGTGGAGAGTACTTTATGTTAGGATTCGTGGTGAGGATAGAGGTGATGGAAACCCTTGTGCATCGGTGCATTTCATCGATGCAGAGGGAACTAGGGGGTGAGCATTTTGCCTGGGGCTTGATGCTACATGCCAATATGGTGGGGTAGCTCAACAGGTGTCGAGTTGTTGACTCAGGAGAGTTTTCCTTTGGGTCCATCTTGGTAGCGTGGTTTTTGGAGAGGGTGCCCATGATGTGCCCTAGAGTGTTATTGGATGCACCTGGTGTGCAAGAGCCATGAATGAGGTAGTGGGTGACGATTTTGGTTTATCATGGGGGTGGGGAGGGAGGACATTATTTTACGGCCGAGCTTGCATGAGTGTGGCATCATATTCCATAGATTATACTCCAGTTCCCCTATAGTGGGGTGGATTTCCGGGATGACCCAGAGATTGTGCTACCCCCTGGAGAGGTGTTCGACCATAGAGGTATGGTGATATATTTGATTTTTTGATAATTTAGATAGTATAGCATATTATTTATGTATGGATGGATGATGATACTATCACTTGGTTATTGTGTGTGCATATGTGGGACCTCACGGGCGAGAGGTTGAGATGGTCAAAGAGTCAACTCTTCAAGGGCCTATGAGACCACCATGGGAGGAGCCACAAGCGGGGAGAGACAAAGATAGAATGAGGGTGGTGTGAGGTCAGTCAATGATGAGAGAGCAAGTAGGAGACGTCGTTTTGATGATTCAGGTGTAGGTCCGTCACATGCTCCTCCGAAGGGGGTCAGGGGAGAGTTCGAGGATTTTCATTGTCGATTGGAGGCAGTACTACAGGGAGTGCCCGAGGGTATGTGGGTGTGTATCTAGGACAAGGGAGTCCTAGAGCAGTGTGTGGGCCTTCCGGTGGAGTCATGGACCTTGATCTACAGAGAAGCTTTAACAGGGGCGGCTATGACTGGGCGGCTACCCCCAGGACATGAGGGACCCCTAGCTGGTGGGGCACCTCCTCCAGAGAGAGTACCAAGTGGTGGATCCCTAAAGGCGCCATGAGTGCCTCTAGTCAGGGATGATTTTAAGGATGGAAATTTATATTAAAATGTAGAAACATGGGCTAATATTACTAGTCCTTAATATGAAAAATGTAAAATGTTTCACGATAGTTTTGTAAAAATATTAAAATTTCTAAGGATTTTATATAGTTTCTATAACATTTTGGCGATTTTTAAGGTAAAATAATTTTATTCGATAGAATTTGGGCGAATTGTTTTTAGAAAAAATGGAAATAAGCGAATTTTTTTTTGGGAAAAACCATGGAAAATTAGCCCATTTGTGAAATTTAGCCCCTAAAATCATCTATGCCTCTAGTATGTGTAGTGTTGTATTTATATAGGCTTGTGAGCCCATTTTTTATATGGTGTTGTGACACCGATTTTGTACTTATAGGGGTGAGGTGGTTCACCTACCTACAGATATTTGTACATGTTGTACTATTTTTTGTAAACATTGATGGCAAATTTGATCGATATATATATATATATATATATATATATATATATATATATATATATATATATATATATATATATATATATATATATATATATATNATATACATTTTGGGATCCTTGTGATGTTCACATGTATGGATTTTTTTTTATGTTGTTTATGATATCTAATTTATATGTTGTGACAGACGTTTGATAGGTTATGTATGTGTAATGGTAAGTTGATGTAATAAATGTCAATCTAACACTAGGTTAGCCATATTATCTGCTATTTGATTGTATTGTCTTTGGATATGTGTAAATGTGATTGAATCAAAATGTTGAGATAAAAGTCTAACTTCCAGGTATTTGCAGAAGAGGCAAGGATCACAGACACGGTACACATTCTTGAGCTGGAGGACAATGAGTTGGGAATCGAGTAAGACGCTAAGGTGATGAATACAACGGTGTCTGGCCTGAGGAAGGAGGCCAATGATAGTCATTTATTCTACTTGGTTGTTGGTTGCGGAGCCCAGGCATATGTTGCTGGAGTGGAGCAGTTCATCTGAGGGGGTATAGAGGGCCCAAGCGGCCAAAGCGAAATTCTGTGTCCAACGGCTAGCTCAGTCGACGTAACTGATGTGGTAGGCCGATGGAGGAGGCATCTGTCAATAACACAAATGATAGATAAGACAGAAGGCATGGTGGAAAAAGAAGACTAAAAACTATACAAAAAGTGTACAAAAATGAAAAATCCTAGTGTAGAATGGCTATGCTCAGGCGTAAAATTTCTTTAAGTACAACCCATTGACGGGTTCTTTGAGAGGGTGACCTTCGGAAGAGGCCAGGATGTATGCGCCTTTAGTGAGGAAATGTTGGATTATGTAAGTTCCATGCCATAATGACTCGAATTTTCCATGGCTGAGGGTATCGTGAGCTATATCATAATCAAGGACGAGGTCGCCTTCGTTAAATGATCAAAGGTTGACATGGCGATCAAAGGTGGCCTTCGACCATTTTTTTTCTGCTTCATTGTTCTATAATGAAGACCTACAATATTCATCCAGTGACTCTAAGTTCAACAAATGCTACTCCATTGGAGTAGTGTCGGGTAATAGCTCAATAATGGTGCGTAAGGTGGGGATTTCATACTTGATGGGGAGAGTGGCCTCGACCCCATGGATGAGATGAAATGGTGTGAAACCAATGGCAGTTTTGACTGCCGTGCGATAAGCCCACAGTACGAAAAACAACATATGGTGCCAATTGGTCATATGTTTGTTAACCATGCATTGCAACATGGTTTTGAGGACCTTGTTGACTGCCACTACTTGTTCATTGGATTGAGGGTAGTATGGAGAGGAAAATTCATGGGAGAATCCTAACCTGGAGGAGATTTTGATGAAAATCTCATTCTCAAAGTGTTTCCCATGATCAGAGACTAACTGTAGTGGGACTCTGAAGTGGGAGATGACGTTGTTAAAGAAAAAATGTGTTGCAGTGTCAATGGTGTTGTTGAAGCTAGGCATGGCTTCGGCCCACTTGGTGAAGTAATCGATTACAACGATGATGTATTTGTGTCCATTGCTAGATGGAGGGTTGCAAGTCATGAATTCTATGCCCCATTTGCAAAAAGTGGCTGACAATAATGACTAGGCGGAGAAGAGTGGGTGGTGCTCTTGATTTGTTGGCATATAGCTGACATTTGTCACAGTGCTTCACAGCATGGATGTGATCGTGAAATAATGTGGGCCAAAAGTAGCCTTCTCGAATGATTTTCTGGGCAGTGGAAATCCCTGAGAGGTGGCCACCGCAGGCGCTATTATGGCAGTCATTCAAGACTCTATCATCTTCATCGATAGTTAAACATCGACGAAGCATGGTGTCGACCCCTTGTGGATATAAGATATCACCAATAAGGAGGTAGCGGAGGGCCTGGTGTCGAATATGTCAATGATTGTCTCAGGAAAGGTTATTTCCAAACCACTGTGTTCAAAGGTAGACAAGGAGATCGTCGTACTAGGGGTCATCCGAGGTGATGTACAAGAGATGTTTGTCGGGGAGGTCTGTATTGATGGGAGAACTGGTAGTATTGGAAGGAGATGTCGTAATGAGTTCGGAAAGGATGATGGCTTTCTTTCTCTTGGGTGTTGAAAATTCGAGGTCGTACTCCTAAAGGTTGACAATCCATCAGGAAAATTTGCCATTAATTTGTCGGCAACTGAGAAAGTATTTCATGGGGTTGGAATCTGCTATGACCTTGGTAGTTTGAAGTAGGATGTAATGGCGCCAATTCTGGACTGCGAGGACAACTGCAAGGGAGATTTTCTCTTCGTGATTATATTACATTCTCACCGTCATCATCCCCTAATTGGATGAGAACTCCTGCTACAAAGACGGTTGAGGCCGATAAGTAGAGGATATATTCGTGGTCATAGTCAGGTGGGGTAATCAGCGGGGCGTATGAGAGTGTTGCTTTAAGATCATCAAAAGAGGTTTGGGCATGTTCATCCCATTGGAATTATGGGATATCATGTCATAAGAGGGGAAGGAAACCATGTGCACGAGTGGCGTAATCGGGGACAATGCAGCATAAAAAGTTATCGTTTCCTTGTAATCTTTACAACTAGCATAAATTAAGAGGGGGGTGGAAATTTCTATGATGGATTGGACTTTGAGGGGGTCCACTATGATTCCATGTTGGGAGACGATAAACCCAAGGAGGGGTCCAACAATGATGCAGAATATGCACTTGAGAGGGTTCAAGCGGATATTGTATTGATGACACCTGTGAAAAACAATGCATAAGTCATCGAGATGTTGAGTGTGTTTCTTGGATCGAGCAGTGAGATCGTCCAAGTAAGAGAGGATGATTTGAGCCAGATCATGAAAAATGTATGTCATGGCATGTTGAAAAGTGGCACCAATGTTCTTGAGGCCAAAAGGCATGACACGATATGAAAACATTCCCCAAGGGGTAGTGAATGCGGTTTTGTATTGTTTGGCTCGGTGAATCTGAATTTGGTTGTAGCAAGATAAACCATCCTTGAAGGACAAAGCCTCGTGGCTGACACAATCATCGATAATCTGGTCGATAAAGGGCATTGGAAAATGGTCTTTCGGACAAGTGTGATTAAGATCACGAAAGTTTGTATAGACGCAGATAATGCTTTGTTTTTTGTTAACAAGGACGGGGTTGGAGACCCATGACATATATGTGATGGGGTATATGAACCCTGCAATGCGTAATTTGTGAATCTTGGCTTTGATGGTTGCCTCTTTGGATGGGTGTAATGGACGTTGGTTTTGTCGTATAGGGGTAATATCAGGCCATGTGTCTATATGATATTCGGCAATAGAGGGATCAAGGCCGGGCATTTCTGTGTATGACTAGGAAAAAATGTCTCGGTATTCCTGGAAGAGAGCTTTGTAAACTATGAGTTCTTCAGGAGAGAATGTGGTGTCGATGGTGATTTCCTCTATGATTCTAGGTTTGATGGAAATATCAATTTTGATGGTGGGGGATATGTTGGCCATGTTGCCTTCTTAAAAAGTGTCGGGTGTAGGGATAGGGTTATTGAACCAATCTATATGCCCTGAGGGGAGAAAATATTTGGTTTCAATTTCATATATGGGTTTTGTTTTGGGAAGCGTGAACGCTTCCTGTGAAAGAAAGAGTGCTTTGTGATGGAGCGGATCCCATGAGCAATCGGGGGTAGTTAATTCCTCGAGGATGTATTCTTCATAGTGGAACTGTCGAGAATATAGGGGATCTAAGGGAGTAACATTGGTGACTATCACCATGTGTTTATCTTCTGGTGAAGAGGCAGGGGGAATTATGCAAGGGGTTTGGGAGGGTTCTCTTGACATAAACCATATATTGAGATACGGTGGGCTGAAAATGGTAGTCAGGCGTAAAATTTCCATGGGGAAATGAATTGGAGAATTGGGGGGCAAATCCTCCTCGAGACTATATATAAACCATGGAGGAATGGGAAGTGTCTCAGGATCAGGAGAAAAGATATAAACCCTATCAGTTGATGGTTCTGCTGGTAGTGGGGGGTGTGTAGGATTTTGAATAAAGTATTTTTGGCGACGCCTCTGTTCAATGATCATGGGAAATTGATATGTAAAATGGTCAAGTGATTCGCATAAAGAGAAAGGACATCTCATACATTCATTGATTGAGGTTGAGAAATAGTTGATGCCAGTGACATGAGGTTGAGATGATGTGGATGGAAGGGGTTCTTGCTGAAAGCTATGGTGGATTGTCGTTAGTGTCTGCCAAAATTGAGGTAGTGTTGGGAAATGGTGGGTGTAATGGCCATACTCTGAATAGATGGCACATGCAAATTTGGTTCAAGCCCTTTTCTACCTATATTAGGGTATGCAGTGGTAGTACCGGAGGAAGTGACAAGTGGTGTCATTGTCCGGGGGAGTTGAATTAAATTATGTAGCTCAGGAAGAGATAGGCATTTATTGGTGGGGTTTTTGTCTTTCTCGCATAGTGAACAAGGAGGCTAAAATCAGGGGGGAAGTGGAGCAGTGGGCTCTTTCTTCTTCCTTCTTCCCCCAACTGTAGTAGTGGTGCTAGTGACTGGGGGTAAGGGTGGTGTGGTTGGAGTAAGTATTGGAATCTGCATCAGGATTCCTTCTATTTGGGGAGGGAGGGATGGTTGAGGGACCATCACGGGTGGATGTAGATACCATACTAGAATTTCGAGTACCATATTGGGAAGGGTAAGCGTTGTGGCTACCTGGAAAGATTCTAAGCCCGATGGGGGATAAAATAAGGGGATTTGAGTTATGGCTTGGGGGACTGTCTCCCAAACTGAGATGTGGCCCTGGGGGAGGGTGAAATTGGGAACACAGGGAGCTGAAGAGTTCTCAAGGGATGCCTGATGAAGGAGCTCTACGATGAGTGGTATGTTAGATAGTAAGGAAGATTCTATGGGAGGAAGGGTATCTCCTGTTTTTGTTCCAGTGGATGAGATGACACATACTTGTGCTGAGGGATGTATGAGCGGTGATGCTCCATGGTATGTCCCTAGCAAGGATGGGTCTTTGAAAATTCTGGGATCCATATCAATGAGTGGGTAGGCATTGGGATTACTATTGACAAAGGGTAGGATATTATCAATGTTGGAGGAAGGGTTGGGCTCGTAATGTGACACTTGGTTGATAGTGACGATCTTCCCATTGTGGGGGAACATCATTGTGTGAAACACAAAAGAGGCCACAACCTTCATTGCATATATGTAGCTACGTCCGAACAAGATGTTGTAATCAAGCAGAGCATCGATAACTTCAATGTCAATGAGGATAGTCTTGCCCCCTAGTTAAACAGGGATGTTTTGAAAGAGCCCTTCAGGAGAGGATGGTCGTCCATCATAATCTCTCAGAGTAATGGTGGATGGTATGAGCTCGGGGGAGCCAAGTTTTTTCCATAAGGTTTTGGACATGATGCATGTGGATGCACCTTCATCAATGATGCAGTGATGAACTGTGATGTTTTGGATTTTAACCAGTATTTAGAAAGCGGCTAAAGAGGGGAGACGGGGTTCCCCACTATCAAGATCAAATGTGATGAGTCGATTACAACGAGTTTGGATTCCCCTAGGGCAGAGAGAAATGACATATGTTGAGTAGGACAAGTTTTAAGGACTTCTAAAACTAACATGGAAACAGGAGATTGTGCCAAGTTGTCGACCAAACTATAATTGTGTGTCACCCTAGCCTGGGGGTTGTTGACATTTCGTTGTAATGGGATGCGAGGAATACGAAGGGGTGTTTCAATACTAGGGAAAGGAATCATCAAAGGTGGTCCAGTTGTGACTGGGACTTCTTCCAAGGTGGTGGGAACAGAGTCAGGGGGTGCACTATATTAACGACTGTGTGCTTGTAGAAGAACTTCTTCCTCGCTAGTGAGGAGGATAGTGCGGTCATTAGGAGTGTTGGGGTATAGATATTGTCCCATCTGTGGTGGGGCAGAATGCCTCTCCTATTGGGTGTTCATCACCCCTTAGTGTGGAATGGGGTTTTTCAACATGAATGGTGTTGGTTGTTGCACATACTGTTGAGGGGCCTGCGATGGGGCAGGTGGTGCTGGGGGACATGGTACATTTCTGGATTCTTTCATCCATTTGAATTTGGCTATTTGAGGGAAATGGTGATTATAATGGCCATACTCACTGCAAAGGGCACAAGGGAAGTTTGTCTGAAGATTGTTTTTATTCTTCCCTTGGCGTTTGTTGTTACTTCCCCCTTGGGGGTTGTGGTTCCCCTGATTCTGGTTTCCCTTGGCAGGTTGGTTCTGTTGGGGATGGTTCTGGTTCCCTCATAGTCCTGGATTATTATTGTTTGGTTTTTTCCTTTCATTTTGGCATTATTCGACTGATGGGTTGGATTTTCCATATTCAGTTGTTTAAAATTTTGATATTGTTGAAATGGAGAGGGCTGGACAAAGTTAACCCCAATGTGTGGGTGTCCTTGTGGTGGAGCCATGGGTTGTGGAGGGCCATGAAATGGAAACTATAGATTATTTTGTGGCCATGGTACGTAGGGTATATAGGAAGGTGTAGTTCTTTCACTAGTTATTAGGGTGTAAGCTGAGGTAGATGGGGTACCAGAACTTAGTTGGACAACTAGGCATATTGTGGGTGTCGGCGGTGGTCCGCTTATGGGTGGAGGAAGGGAAACAGGGTATGGTTGTTGATAAGAGGGAGGAGGATAATAAGGAGGTCCTCCAAACACTGGCGGATATTGAGGTGTTCCATACATAGGTGGTTGTTGAAGGTGTGGATTGTGGTGTGTAATGGTACCAATCAATCCATCTGCTAAGTGAGACATCCTAGGTTTGTCTTGGACGAATGGCACGGGTCTTGGGGCATCAAGTAGCACCGTATATAAGTATCCTAACTGTGAATAAATGAGTTTGAATTGTTGATCCTTGCCGATGGCTTATTTTTCAGACTAGGGGAAGGTGGTGGCCACATCCTTGGAAAGGAGGGAAACAAGTGATTTGAGAAACCAATTGAGGAATTGTTGCTTGGTGGCTTTAGCTTTGCATAGACTACATCTCCGATGCCATTCATGAATGTGGTCAACGATGTGAGTAGAGGAGATTTGTTTAAAATCTAAGAGCATTTCGAGAACATTGTCATGACAGATTGCTAGCTGAAAGAAGGTCAAAAATGATTTGACCAAAGATTCAAAGGTCACACGGGACCCATATTTTTCTTCTACATACCACTTGGTTGATTGGCCAGTGAGCATGTGTTGGAATAACCTCAATCGAACGATGCCATCCATGATGTTATTTTAAGAGCACCATAAGTGGAAGGTCATGATATGATTGGCTGGGTCATCTCCCACTTTTAATTCAAACCGAGGGATGTTTGAAGGGAGTTTGCTAGGCATTGCAAGCCATGTGGGGTTGTGCAATATAGGATTATTGGTGAGTTTATTTAGATCCGATATGTTGAGGGAAGCCAAGTATGGCATCTAGGGTGGTGGTGGAGGATTGGCTCCAGCCATGGTGTGAATGTTTTCTATACCTGACCCTTGAGGGGGGTTGGGTGGGGTTGTACTTCCTCTTGGGGAAGAAGTGTCCCCCCCCCCCTGCTTCCTTGTAAAGGAAAGTGAGTGGACGATTGACCTTAGGAAGTGGACCCAAGTAAAGTGTAACCAAGCAAAGAGGATCCCAATATGGTAGCACTCACAGGGGTGAGAGAAGGTGGAGCCGATGAGTTGGAAAAACTACGAATTCCCCCTAGAATGGGAGGGAGATTTAGCAAGAATCTAGAAAGACGAGGATTATGTGGGTCCCCTATGATGTCCGACTAGCAAAGTGGATGTGTGAAAATGTTGATGAGAGAAATAAATGAACAAGAGTCTTTGTTATGATTTTTGGACCTTTCACAATATATCTCACAATCGCATGTAATCACAAGAGCATCATACATAAATCAATTGATAAAGAAACATACATGTGGGCAGGAAGATTTTGTCGGCATGGGAGAACAAACAAAAAAAATGATCGTGTCCTAAAATACATAATGTCCTTCCTCTCAAAATAGCACGGGACCTTCCAAGAGCACTCAATAGTTGGGTATGAAGCCACCAGAAGAGGAACTTGTGAAGGATGAAACAATTAGTTATAATGAGGGGTAGAGGGGGCATATCCCAAAAGAGCTGGTGATATTTTCCAATAGCCACACAAAATCTGATCAAGGTGAAATTGCAGCCCACAATTGCCACCTAGGTACATGTCCTAAAATTTGGTCACTAGGTACCTCGGTCAAAGTGCGACATTTAGATTTTCAGCCTAAGAAATGGGTCATGGGATGGATCCCGTCCAAGAGGTGGGTGCCTCAAGGGGGAACACACAGAACAACTAGACCTCAACCTTCGACCCTTCATGACTATCTCCTTGCCTTATGGTGTTAGGAACACTTGACTTGGACGATTTTAAAGTTCCCTATTTGACAACTTATACTATTTTGAAGATGTGAGAACCAGATAACGATGAGTTATTTGGATGCCTATCACCGAGATCCTACCTAGACTAAAAAATTTCTTTTGGCACCTCCTATGGAGGAAAGCTTAGTGATTTTTTAGAAAAAATTTAGATGTGGTTGTTTAAGAGATTGGGGGTATGAACCAACCTCGTTGAATTTAAGTGGGAGTGGATAATTTCATCGAGAAAAGGGTGGGTTGTTTTGGGATCCCTTTGGAGGAAACTTACTTCAACCTCCACTATTCCAGATGAAACTATGTGAGTGAGTAGTGACTTTGCGTGTGAACAAGTGAAAGTGTGCCAATTTTTTTAATAAGTTAGGTGTCACCTTGCTGCTTGTGGAATTTGTGTGGTCCTTACAAGTCTTGATTACCTAATTTATTAAATTCCATTGGTACAACCTTGTGGAATTTTAAATTCCCTAGAGAACTAGCATGTGGACATATGGGTCCTTACCAATCCTTTAACTCCCTAGTGTGATTTAATATAAGAAAGCTTCAACAACTATCCTAGATTGTGCACATGTGGGCATGTATGGGCCCGTTCCAAAACATTTAAAATTCCCTAGTGATGTAATCTAAGAAAGTAGATTAAAAAATATTCTATCTTTGTATCATGTGGGCATGTATGTGCCCTTACAAATTTAGGATGTGTTTGAAAATAAACTAAGAGGAGTCTTGAGGGGGCTGTTGTCCTCTCCTAAATATTTTGTCTTTTAAGGGAGATGAAATTTCCCCTCAATCATTTTTTCGATTCTCAATATCGCTCTCTGGCATGAGAGAAGAGCATACTCAAAGATTGATGTTCAATATCTGGTCTCAATGCAAGTGGTTATATTTGTGATATAGAATGATTCCAACTTATCTTTAATCAAAGCAATCCATCCATGTGGAAAAATGAAAGAAAAAGAGAGGATAAATATGGATTTTAACCCCCCTAAGTGCCTATGTTTTGACTAACCCTTCATGTGGAGAGGGAATCTAAGTGTGGTGCATATTACAATATGAATAGAATCAAACTTAAGAAGGTTATGGGCCTTCAACAAATCACAAAAAACCTTACAATGTATGATTTTCTGGACATATGAGTGGGTCCCAGAGTAGACAAAGGCACATTTGGCGCCAATGCGCAAATCAAAAATGAATTTTTGACACAGGTGCATAGAATTTGCTGAGAAACACAGTGAACTTGGTGCACATGCTCGAAAGACGTGCCTGTGGGTTAAACAACCCATGCACTTTCTGTTACACGGTTGGGAAGAAAATTTTGGATGAAATTCTCTCAGCTTAGCTCTGAATTTAGCTTTTTGCAGGCACGCATGGGCTGGTTATGGTTCCTACAAGTTAAATCAACCAAAACAAAGTGCTCAAACAACCCAAATGGGGAGGAAATTGATACCTATCCCCAGTGGAGTCGCCAATCTGTTGCATCCCTTTCGTCACCTAAATGAACAAAATAAGGATGCTTACAAGTCCAGTTGGGTTAGCTGGACAAGACAACAGTGAATGAAAGAGTTAGAAACATCAAGCATAAGAAATAAACAAATAACTTGGAATTATGGGAAGAAAGGACATCTGAAGAAAGACTGTAGAGCTCCAAAGAAACAAAGAGATGGACAACAAGATAAAAATCAGGAAGAAAATGTAATGGGTGATGTGTTACAAGATGCTTTGATTCTTTCTGTAGATAATATTTCTGAGTCTGGGGTAGTAGATTCAGGGGCTTCATTTCATGCACACCCCATAGGAAACATTTTATAGATTATGTTCAAGGTGATTTTGGATAGGTTCATTTAGGTGATGATGCACCATGCAAAATTGTTAGAATGGGAAAGGTAAAGAAAAAACAAAGTAATGGAAACCAATGGTTGTTGAAAGAGGTAAGACATGTTCCAGATCTAAGAAAAAATATAATTTCAACAGGGCAGTTGGAAAGTGAAAGTTGTATATCCATATTTACAGATAAGGTGTGGAAGGTCACCAAAGGATCATTGGTGATAGAAAAAGGAGAGAAGGTAGGTACATTGTATTTATGTACTAGTAATACTGACTCTTCTATCTCTTTAGCTTATACAAAAGTGGATACAACACTATGGCATCATAGGCTTGGACACATGAGTCAGAAGGGGATGAAGATACTTCGCTAAAGAAATTTGTTGCCAGATCTTAAACAAATTAAATTGGATTTCTGTGAGCATTGTGTTTATGTAAAACATAAGAGAGTCATATTTCTCATAGTCGGAAAAGAAAAGAAGAGTGAAAGGTTGGAGTTTTTCCATACAGATGTATGGGGATCGAATTAGGTATCATTTATTAGTGGATCTCTTTATTATGTTGCCTTTATTGATGATGCAATGAGAAAAACTTAGGTTTATTGCATTCGACAAAAATCTGATGTTTTTGATACTTTTAAGAAATGGAAAGCTTTGGTTGAGAATGAGATAGGAAAAAGGTTGAATTGTCGCAGATCAGACAATGGAGATGAATATTGTAGCAATGATTTTGATTATTACTGTTCATACCATGGGATTTGTAGAGAGAAGACAGTTTCGAGAACACCACAAGAAAATGGTGTGTCAAAAAGGATGGATAGGACAATCATGGAGCGTGCAAGGAGTATGAGATTGCATGTTGGTTTTACCTTACAATTATGGGCATATGCTATAGATACTATTGTTTACTTAATAAACAGAGGACCTTCAAGCTATTTGGATGGTATAATTCTAGAGGTGGCATGGATAGGTAAAAAGATAAACTATTCCTTTTTGAAGACTTTCAGTTATGAATCATTTGTCCATATTGATAAAGAAAATAGAACAAAGCTTGAGAAAAAATCCAAGAAGTGTAACTTTATTGGATATGATGTTAATGATTTTGGTTATCGTTTATGGGATTATGAAAATAAATAAATCATTAGGAGTAGAGATGTCATATTCATTGAGAAGGTCATGTACAAATATCAGTTGCAGGGAAAGAAACACAAAAAAGACAAACCGGAATACACAGTGCTTGATGAGATCATTGGAAAAGAAACTCCAAAGGCACTAGAAAATAAAAATGTACAACAACATGACCAGTAGGTACCTCAAACTCCTACAAGTGTTGTTGGAATATCTACTAGGTTAGTTACACCCCCTAAACGATACTCTCCTTCATTGTAATATTTATTGTTGACTGATTCTGGTGAACCAGAATGTTATGAAGAGGAAATGCAGGTAGACACCAAAAAGAAGTGGGAGTAAGGAATAAAATAGGAAATAGATTCCTTGGTAAATAACCAGACTTGATATTTGGTTCAATTTCCTACAGAAAAAAAAAGAATTCCAAAATAAATGGGTGTACAAGATGAAGGAAGAAGATGGAGGAAAAAAGAGGTACAAGCCTAGACTTGTTGTAAAGGGGTTTGCACAAAAGAAAGGTATGTATTTTGATGAGATATTTTCTCTTGTTGTTAAAATGAATTCAATTAGGACTATTTCAAGTCTTGTTGCAGTAGAAGATTTGCATCTTGAACAATTAGATGTAAAAACATCTTTTCTCCATGGGGATTTGGAGGAAGCGATTTATATGCAACAACCACATGGGTATGAGGTCAAAGGGGAGGATAATTTGGTACGCAGGTTGAAGAAGATATTGTATGTCCTAAAGCAAGCTCCAAGGAAGTGGTATTTGAAGTTTGACAGGTTTATGGCAGAACAAGGTTATTGTAGATATCATTCTGATCAATGTGTTTATTTTAAAAAGATATAAAATGGAAGCTATATTATCTTGCTATTGTATGTAGATGACATGCTTGTTTCAGGGTCTAATATGTAGGATATAAATGTGCTCAAGAATAAATTATGTAATTCAATTGCGATGAAGGATTTGGGTGCTATAAAGAAAATCCTCGGTATGAGAAGAACAAGAGACAGGAAAAATCGCAAATTGACATTGTCTCAGGGTGAGTACATAGGGAAGGTGTTGGAGAGGTTTAGAACGCAAAATGAAAAACCTGTTAGTACACATTTTTCCAACCATTTCAAATTAACTAAGGAAATGTGTCCCAAGACACGGGAGGAGATAGAATACATGTCCAGGGTCCCTTATTCATCAATAGTTGGCAGCTTGATGTATGCGATGGCTTGCATAAGACCAGATATTACACATGTAGTGGAAGTTGTGAGAAGGTATATGAACAATCCAGGTAAAGAACATTGGGAGGTAGTAAAGTGGATTCTAAGGTATTTTAGAGGTAATGTTACTCAAGCATTATGTTTTGGACGTTTAAACATTGTTCTACAGGGATATGTTGATTCAGATATGACAGGTGATAAAGATAGCAAGAGGAGAACCATAAGGTATGTTTTTACTATAGCTGGAACAACAATAAGTTGGATTTTGAAACTGTTAGAAAAACAAGACCGTGGAGCAATAAAATAAAACAAATGCGGAAATAAAACACAAAAGATACATAATACAATATAGACACAGATTTACCTGGTTCACCTAGTGTGGGCTACGTCCACCAGAGAAATTGCCAGGTCCTTCCTTTATTATTATCCAGCATATGAAGGGATACAACCTACAACAAACCTGTTGTAACTTCCTCTTATTTCTCTCACAGTCTCCTATCTCAAAATACAATATTTTCCATCAACCATAGTCGCAATACATTTCCCTCATAAAAGAGGTTTGCCTTCTAGGGAAAAAAAACCTAACATAATCTCTATTGTTAGATCTGCAGCCTTATAATCAATGGTCTAGATTTACAATGAAATTACAATATACATTTACAAGGCAATTTTTCCTTCGGGGGCTTCACCCCCAAACCCTCATTGGTGGCATGCTTGGCCCAAGACCCCCCAGCTGGGGGGACAGCCCCCCCGGACCCCGCAGAGGGGTTACCCCCCCCTGCACTCCTCTGCGTGGAATAGTGTACATACTTCTGGGGTGTAAATACTTCATGGGGTATAAACACGGCTAAAAGTAAAATACCTCCGAATCAGGAATATAATCAGGCTCCACAACCAACAATATCCCACTTGGAGACTGATCTCAACAACTCCACCATTGTTGTATATGATGGACTCTGAACCTTCTTGGACCTGGAAAATTTCTTATCTTCATCTTCATTCTTGAAGACCAACTGAAACTGAGCAGGAACTCAGTTTCTCCCTGGTTACTACCTTTGTTAACATGTCTGCAGGATTCTGGCTAGTGTGTATCTTTTCCAACTTCAAATGTCCATCTTCCAAGGTGGATCATATGAAGTGGTACCTCAACTGTATATTCTTAGTCTTCGAATGGAAGGTTGAGTTCTTTGCAAGATGAATGGCACTCTCACTGTCACAGTACAACTTGCTATTCTCTTGCTTCTTTCCCAATTCCTCCATAAACCTCTGTAACCAAATCATCTCTTTACTAGCCTCTGTAG
>ML778853.1:572890-585170 GCA_009831015.1 Picea engelmannii | reverse complement strand
GGAGAAAATATTTCATCAAAATATATACCTTTCTTTTGTGCAAACCCCTTTACAACAAGTCTAGCCTTGTACCACTTTTCTCCTCCATCTTCTTCCTTCAACTTGTAAACCCATTTATTCTGCAATGCTCTTTTTCCTGCAGGGAACTGAACCAAGTCCCAACTATGGTTATTTACCAAGGAATCCATTTCCTCTTTCATGCCTTGCTCCCACTTCCTTTTGGTGTCTATCTACATTGCCTCTTCATAACATTCTGGTTCACCAGAATCAGTCAACAATAAATAATACAATGAAGGAGAGTATCACTTAGGGGGTATACTTAACCTGGTAGATTTTATAACAACACTTGCAAGTGTTTGAGGTACCTGCTGCTCCTGTTGTTGTACATTTTTATTTTCTGGTTCCTTTGGAATTTCTTTTTCATTGATCTCATCAAGCACTGTGTATTCTTGGTATTCTTTTTCCTTTTTCTTTCCCTACAACTGATCTTTGTACATGAAATTCTCATTGAATATGACATCTCTACTCCTAATGATTTTGTTATTTTCATAATCCCATAAGCGATAACCAAAATCATTAACACCATATCCAATAAAGGTACACTTCTTGGATTTGGACAAATGCTTCACAACCGATAGTTTTCAAAAAAGAATAGTTTACCTTTTTTCTATCCATTCCTCCTCTAGAATTCTACCATCCAAAGAGCTTGAAGGTCCTCTGTTTATTAAGTAAACAGTGGTATCTACAACATCTGCCCAAAACTGTAAGAGAAAACCAACATGCAATCTCATACTCCTTGCATGCTCCATGATTGTCCTATTCATCCTTTCTGACACACCATTTTCTTGTGGTGTTCTTGGAACTGTCTTCTCTCTATGAATCCCATTGTATGAATAGTAATCATCAAAATCCTTGCTGCAATATTCACCTCCATTATCTAATCTGAGACACTTCAACTTTTTTCATGTCTCATTCTCAACCAAAGCTTTCCATTTCTTAAAAGTATCAAAAACATCATATTTTTGTCGAATGCAATAAAACCAAGTTTTTCTAGTTGCATCATCAATAAAAGTAATATAATAATGAGATCCACCAAGAGATGATACCTGAGATGGTCCCCATACATCTGTATGCACAAGCTATAACCTTTCACTCTTCTTTTCTTTTTCGACTCTGAGAAATCTAACTCTCTTATCTTTTCCATAAACACAATGCTCACAGAAGTCCAAATCAATTTGTTTAATATCTGGCAACAAATTTCTTTTGTGAAGTATTTGCATCCCCTTCTCATTCATGTGTCCAAGCCTATGATGCCATAGTGTTGTATCCACTCTTGTAGAAGCTAAAGAGATAGAAGAGTCAGTATTACCAGTACATAAATACAATGTACCTACCTTCTCTCCTTTCACTATCACCAATGATCCTTTGATGCCCTTCCACGTCTTATCTATAAATATGGATATACAACCTTCACTTTCCAACTGCCCTATTTAAATTAGATTTTTCCTTAAATATGGAACTTGTCTTACCTCTTTCAACAACCATTGGTTTCCATTGAGTTGCTCTATTTTTACCTTTCCCATTCCAACAATTTTTCATGGTGCATTATCACCCAAATGAACCTGTCAAAAATCACCTTGAACATAATCTAGAATTTTTTTCCTATGGGGTATGGCATGAAATGAAGCCCCTGAATCTACTACCCAAGACTCATAAATATTATCTACAGAAAGAATCAAAGCATCTTGTAACACATCACCTTTTACATTTTCTTCCTAATTTCTCTCTTGTTGTCCATCTCTTTGTTTCTTTGGAGCTCTTCAGTCTTTCTTCAGATGTCCTTTCTTCCCACAATTCCAACACTCTATCTTTCCAAGTCTGGATTTGGATCTGCCCTTCCTAGAATTCCCACGGTTCCCGAAACCCTTTCCTCTATCCTTTTTTCTTCCCCTATTCTCCATGTTCAATGCATTTCCTGATGTCTCACCTGTGCTTTTCCGTCGCATTTCCTCACTAAGAATAACACCAACAACATCATCAAATTTTAAAGTATTTGAGCCAAAGGCAAAGTTACTTACATCCATGACCAAGCCATTCCATCTTTCTGGCAATGAGCACAAGATTAGAAGAGCCCTGAGCTCATTATCAAAGTCCACTTTTACAGAACTTAGTTGATTAGTAACCGTATTAAAATCATTTAAATGATCTGCAACAGGCCCACCTTCCGACATCTTCATATTAAATAATCTCTTCATTAGAAATACCTTATTGGACGTTGAGGGTTTTTCATACAATTTGGCCAATGTGTCTATCAAACCCTTCATTGTCTTTTATTTGGAAATATTGAAAGCCACCGATGTTGCCAGGCTTAGCCGTATCATTCCTAGAGCCTTTCTGTCAAGAATCTCCCATTCTTCATCCTTCGTAGCTGCCATATTCTTTGCTATTCCACCCAATGGTAGGAATATATCCTTCTGATATAAATAGTCTTCCATTTGCATCTTCCATAACTAGTAGTTTTGGAGGTTAAATTTCTTGACCCTAAACTTTCCATCTTCCGACATTGCTCCCACTCGAACTAGGAACCCTCTTTTCCTGCGAGTTACCTTTCTCTCTAATACTAGTTGTTAGAAAAAAAAGACCATGGATCAATAAAATAAAACAAATGCGGAAACAAAACACAAAAGATACACAATACAATAGAGACACAGATTTATGTGGGTTACCTAGTGTGGGCTATGTCCACCAGAGAAATTTCTAGGTCCTTCCTTTATTATTATCAAACATATGAAGGGATACAACCTACAACAAACCCACTATAACTTCTTCTTCTTTCTCTCACATTCTCCTATCTCAGAATACAATATTCGCTATCAACCATAGCCACAATACATTTCTCTCATAAAAGAGGGTTGCCTTCTAGGGGAAAAAACCCTAATATAATCTCTATCGTTAGATCTGTGACCTTATAATGAACGGTCCAGATTTACAATGAAATTACAATATTCATTTACAAGGAATTTTTTCCTTTGGGGGCTTCACCCCTGAACCCTCGTTGGGGGCTCGCTTTCCCCCAGACCCCCCAACCAGGGGGATAGCCCCCCCGGACCCCACAGAGGGGGTACCCCCCCTCTGCACTCCCCCACGTGGAAGAGTGTACATACTTATGGGGTGTAAATACTTCATGGGGTATAAACATGGCTTAAAGTAAAATACCTCTGAATCAGGAAGATAGTCAGGCTCCACAACCAACAGAAACTACAAAAGGTTGTTGCACTTTCAACAACATAGGCAGAGGATGTTGCTACTATAGAGGCTAGTAAATAAATGATTTGGTTACATAGGTTTATGGAGGAATTGGGCAAGAAGAGAGAGAATAGAAGGTTTTACTCTGACAATGAGAGTTCCATTCATCTTACAAAGAAATCAGACTTCCATTTGAATACTAAGCATATACAACTCAGGTACCATTTCATACGATCCATCTTGGAAGATGGACATTTGAAGTTGGAAAAGATACACACTAGCCAAAATCCTGCAAACATGTTAACAAAGGGAGTAACCAAGGAGAAATTGATTTCTTGCTGAATTTTAGTTGGTCTTGAAGAATGAAGATGAAGATGAGAAAGTTTCCAGGTCCAATAAGGATCATGGTCCAACATATACAACAGTGGTGGAGTTGTTGAGATCAATCTCCAAGTGGGAGATTATTGGTTGTGGACCCTGATTACCTTCTTGATTCAAAGGTCTTTTTTTTCCAGTCATGTTTATACCCCATGAAGACTTTACACCTTGAAAGAATGTAAACTCCTCCATGTGGGGGAGTGCAGAGGGGGGTTATCCCCTCTGAAGGGTTCAGGGGCGAAGCCCCCAAAGGGAAAATTGCCTTGTAAATGTATATTGTAATTTCATTGTAAATATGGACCGTTCATTATAAGGTTGCATATCTAACGTTAGAAGTTATGTTAGGGTTTTTTTCCCTAGAAGGAAACCCTCTTTTATGAGAGAAATGTATTGAGGCTATGCATCATTGTGAATATTGTATTCTGAGTTAGGATACTGAGAGAGAAAGAAGAGGACGTTACAACGAGTGTGTTGTAGTCTGTATCCCTTCATTTGCTGGATAATAATAAAGGATTGACCTAGAAATTTCTCTCATGGATGTATACCACACTGGGTGAACCACGTATATTTGTGTCTCTACTATATTGTGTATCTTCTATGTTTTATTTCCTCATTTGTTTTATTTTATTTCTCTACGATCCTGATTTTCTAAAACATTGGAGTACATATCTTTGTTGTAGGTGGGGTATCTGTGAAAAAAATCATAGAGTGTTTCACTATGATAGGCCATTGGATTCCCATGCTAACTGAGGATTGCCTCGATATCATAATCTGAATCATTTGTTTCAATCTCAAATGGTTGTTGCAAGTATGGAAGAATCATGACTAGTGTTGAGCAGAGGCGATATTTCAAATCCTTGAATGCTTTATGTTGGGAAGCATCCCACACAAGATTGACCTTTGGTACACCATTGGTAACCTATATTTGGGCCCCAATAATATGAGATAACCCCAACACAAACCTGCGATAAACGTTGGCGAGGCCCAAGAAGCTATTGAGCTCGATCATTGTCTTCGGTGCCGACCAATCGTAGATGACTTGAATCTTGGCTAGATCCACATGCACACTGTAATTATCCATTATGTATCCCAAATATTGGATTCTCTACATTCTAAAGTAAAACTTCTCAAAATTGGCATATAACTTGTGTTCTCACAAGGTGTTGAAGACTTGTTGAATATACTTCAAATTTTCCTCTTAGTTTTTTTTTTAAATGGGGATGTCATCCAGATATACGACCACAAAGGAGTTTCAAAAGGGATGAAATATATCATCCGTCATACACATGAATTTTTTGGGGGAATTATTCAAGATGAAAGGCATGACCAACCACTCTAAGAGACCTAGCCTATCTTTCATACATAAGCTTTCTCAATCGACACATGGTGGTAGCTTGACTTCAGATCAGTCTTACAAAAAAAAATGTCTCTCTTCAGAATTAGCTCTTGGATTTGGAATTTGATTTATTCATTATCCATAATAGGACATTTATACATAAGGTTGTTAGGCAGAGGAGAACCAGGTTTCAAATCAATTGATTGCTTTACCTGACTGTGCACAAGCACCCTAGTAGGCAAGGAAAATATGTCTTTGTGCTCTTCTATTATCTTGTCCACCTTCTACTGCTGTGTAGAGAGACCCCATGTACATGTTTTTTAGTTGCAATGACTTTTAATTCAACTTCTGACAAAACCATAAAGGGGATGAATCTCCTTGTCTTAGAGACCACCTTTATGCACTGCTTCACATATATCAAATATACTGAAGTACTTGGGACTACCTATGGTACTCTATAGAGTTGATATCCCAAAGTAATAATGACACTATGGGGCCTAGATTTGTAAATAACATGACACATACACATGTATGGTTGTCCTAAAAAAGTGTCACAGACTTCAAGGGGGAAAACATCACATAATACCTCATCTTTGAAGGGTTTGATGTCGTAGTGCAAGCGACATTTTTGGATGACGCAAATGTCTCTTCCTTGGCTGAGCCAATCGATGGTGTATGGATGAGGATGTGGCATCATTGTCAAGTTCAATATCTTAATGGAATTTGTTGACATTAGGTTCTTCTAGTTGCCACTATCAACAATGAAATGGATTGGGGTTCCCTTCACGCACATCTGTGAGTGGAAGAGGCTCTCCCCTTCTTCAAGCTCCTCTGGTTCCTCTAGATGGAATTTTATGGTAGGGTTGGTGACATTGTGTTATGTGTCAATGATCTATTTTCCCTTTTTTGGTTTTGAATTAGAGTCTTAGTCAGTATCCAACCCCGAGTATTTTGTCTCATCCAATAATGACTGTTTGGAGTGACATTCATCGGTATTTCTCCAAGGGATTTTCTGGAACTCACACGACTTTCTAGTGTCATTCTTTGACTTCCCACTATGCTTATTTGTTGGTAGCTTGGATAAGTTTTCTTCGGACTGAAAATCCTTACTCTATCCTTTTCCATGGTAGATAGGGACACCCTTACCAGGATTTTGTTGCGATGGGTTGAAAAACCAAAATCTTGCTTATTCTTTTACTTGAAATATTGAGACTATATATGTAAGGAGCTCCCAATGAGTATATGTTTAAGAAATCCATATCTTTTTGGATGTACCTATGTAGGCCATTGCAATACTTCAAAACTAGGTGTCGTTTGGAGTCTTTAATGCCAATATTTGTGCGCAAGGTATGGAAGATGTTGGTGTACTATGAAACCATATGGTCTCTCTCCTAATGAAAGTTGTCCATATCATGCAGTGGTTATCATAGTTTCCAACATGGTAGTGCTACTCCTTGAGGGAATCAATAAAATCCTCCCAAGTGGGTCCTGGCCCAAAAACTGCAGACTCGTCTTTGGCATGTTTCTCACAGTAATTCTCCCACCAATCTCTGACATGGGGAATGTCCTTAAGGAGCACGAAGGTGATTTTATCACTGTTGGAAAAATTTTGGATAGAGAAATAACCCTCTAGTAGACTTCACCATTTTCCCCAAGTGTCAGCATCTATATGGATTTCAAATAAAGGGATATACAAATTAACTTTTACCTTAAAAGGGTTTCACACCTTTGAAGTGATCGTTGGTTGAAGGTGTCTTCATTGTTGTTGGAATCCATCCAATGATATGGGCAAAATTATCCATCATCCCATTCCTATGTCGTGCAAGGGATTCCTTGAGATATAATTTTATAGGATCTCCTACTCCTCCATCCCTCTTTTCTTCTTCCATGGAAGGTTTCTTGGGCAGGAGAGAGAAATTTTTCTCATTAGAAACAAGCTTGAGACCCAACTCTTTATACCCTGACCTCTTCAGGGACATGTACCGAGAACGATAAGGGGAAGATTGCATTGATATCACTAATCCAGATTATTTTGAGAACAACATGAAGGAAGAAATATTACATAGATATAAGAAGGAAATACACAAAGATATTTCAAGGAACATCGTAATGTAGTAAAACTGATATTCTATTATGACTGTATGGAATACAAAACACTTTAAAGTGCAAAAAATAAATGCTACCTAGAATGGTGGTAGCTTATCATAAAGAGAGATGCGTTGGCTACACTCATTTGTAAGAAGATAATTACAATGAGGCTGCAAAGGTCTTTTTTAACATGAAGAATAAATGAGAAAAACCTAAAAATCCAAAACCCTGACCCAAGAAGATGAAACACAAAAAGGTTTGTGGGTCTCTATGGGGGTAGTTGATGCATCAACTTCCCTAGGAAATGACATTTGTATATGATATCCATTTGGGGCACTTCATACCTCACTGGAAAGGTCTAGCTAAGGAATACACATTCCAAATGGACCAATACATATCAACATGAATCTATTGGGCATTACCATGTCAAAGAAACATTGTTTTGGACTCAAAACGACCCTGAAAGTTTCGGACTCGAAAAACTATAGAAAAATTGCCAAGATTGAAACTCTAATTTGAGCCAGTAGAATAGGTGAGTGGATACCAATGTCTACTTGGATGAACTATGTCTCTTTGATATACATGTGGGTTCAAACAATACTACTCGACCTAATATCATAGAGAACGAAATAACAAGGATCGATCATGCAATTAGTCATACTACCTGATTACTCACGATAACTAGAGAGTGTCTTCTCGAGTGTTTTTATAGATGTCACTATAGCAAACATGTAGCCAATAAGATAATATAGAGATGGTTTCAAGATACCTATAGGAATCATGATATACCTGACAGTATGTGAGAGTGATGGTCATCTACAAATTTTGTCTGATAGCAGTACTACTCGAAGGATACCAACATGGCTTACAAATATTTCCGAAGAAGTGAAATGTTTGTTTCAAGTAAGCCTATGAATCTGTCTTTATTTCTTTCATGTAGTCTTCCCTAGTTCTATTTTTACCCATTGAACAATAAATATCTATGCATTAAATATGTCGAAAGTACACCTCTCTAACCTGAAAAAAATTCCCACAATTTTTTCAGACGAAAGAGATTTAGTACCACTTGTAAGGTACCAAATGTATTTTTAAAGAAGAAACATAAATATTATGATAAATACCAGAAAAAAGACAAAATAGAGAGAACAACAAAAACAAAAATGATACCTTCATTGATAGAAATCCAACTTCACTTTCCTTTTAGAGGGGGAAACCTCCAATAGAGTATAACTCTATTACATTAATCCTTAAGACAAGACTTTATGATGACTTCTACTCCTATTTATACTAATTCTCTCTTCTAAAGAACATTCTAGAGGAATATCTTTCTAGAAGTAGAAGCTTCTATTAAGTCTTCTTACTTTATACTTGTTCACATTATTATATAAGCCTTATTTACTAATGTCATCTTATTGATTGTGGAACCTAATTATCTTCATGTTTCATAGGTATTTTTTTCCAGCCGTATTTATACCCCATGAAGAGTGTACACCTTGGAATATTGTACACCCCTCCATGCAGGGGGGTTGCATGGGGGGATTTCCCCCCTTGCGGGGTTCGGGGGGCTCATCCCCCTGGATAGAGGATCTGAGGGAAATCAGGTCCCCAACGGGGGTTTGAGGGACAACGTTACGAGATGGGGGTTCAGGGGTGAAGCCTCTAAAGGAAAATTTTCCTTGTAAATGTATATTGTAGTTTCATAGTAAATCTCGACCGTTTATTATAAGGTCACATATCTGACGGTAGAATTTATGTTAGGTTTTTTTTACCTAGAAGGAAACCCTCTTTTATGAGTGAAATGTATTGAAACTATGAATCAGTGTGAATATTGTATTATGAGAGAGGACACTATAAGAAAAAGAAGAAGAAGTTACAACGGGTGTGCTATAGGTTGTATCCCTTCATCTATTGGATAATAAAATGAAAGACCTGGAAATTTCTCTAGTGGACGTATCTCATAGTGGGTGAACCACGTATATCTTTGTCTCTATTGTATTGTGTATATTTTGTGTTTTATTTACACATTTGTTTTTTTATTTTATTTCTCTCTAATCCTTTTTTTCTAATAACTGGTATTAGAGCGAAAGGTAACTCACATGAAAAGAGGGTTCTTGGTTCAAGTGGGAGCAATGGTAGAAGATGGAAAGTTTAGGGTCGAGAAATTTAACTGCAAAAAGAATCAGTAATGGAAGATGCATATGGAGGATTGTTTATCTCAGAAGTAACTATTCCTACCATTGGGTGGAAAAGAAAAGAATTTGATGACCATGAAGGACGAAGAATGGAAGGTTCTTGACAGAAATACACTAGGAATGATATGTTTGACCCTGACAACATCGGTGTCTTTCAATATTTTGAAAGAAAAGACAACGAAGGAGTTGGCAGGCGCATTGGATAAATTGTATGAAAAACCCTTGGCATCTGCAAGATACCAGATATAATAAATATGTAGAACAGAAATAAAATGCTAGAAATGGAAGAATAACAGTAATATATCCAGCATAATCTCCACAATAACACAAAAATGATATAAGAACAACAACAGAAATAACACTTTGATTCAGAAAGCAATGTTCACAGGCCTCTTCGAGGGGGCAACCTCCAATCGAGTAGTGCTCTGTTACAATAATCTCCAAGCTAGGGTTTTCATACCCTCAACCCTTATTTATACTAAATATGTCTATCAAGAGAAGCATCTAGAGGAAGATCCTTCTAGAAGCAAAATCTTTTATTAGGTCTTCTTACATCCGCCTTATTCTATTTTATTGAAAGGCCTTATTAATATTGACCTTTATTACATCTGAATATATTGATCTACCTATGTGCGGGTTAGGACCCTAACATGTCTTCCCCCTTAAAAACAACCTTGTCCTCAAGGCTTGAGATGTGGAAACTATTGTAGAATGGTAGTTGGTTCCCAAGTGGCATCTGCTGGATTCGTATATTTCCACTGGACTAGCACTTCCTTGATGGTTCTCTAATGTAGGTGATGCTCATGCTGGTCCAAAACTACTTCTGGATTTAGTCAAATGGATCCTTCTTCGGCTAACTTGGGAAGGTTGGTTTGAATTTGGAACCTAGTTCCAATCACCTTCTTTAAGCATGAAACATGAAAAACTGGATGTAGCTTCGACTGATTGGGCAAAGCTAACTGATATGAAACTTGTCCCACACACTTGAGAACTGTATAAGGACCATAAAATTCGTGCACTAGCTTCTAACAATGCTCGTCCTTGAGGAAAGTTTGTTGGACACACCTACCACGATTAGAGGGGGGGGTGAATGAGTGTGGGGGTCTTTTTCCAAAAGCCTCCCTCTTACACAAAACTCATTAGTTAGCATTCAACATTTACTCATTACTCATTGTTGTCATTAATAATCAGTTAGATGTGAATACATATCAGCAACATATATCAGCAATATATCATCAACAAATCATCTCCACAAGGAACACAAGATGTATGTACAATTTTTCTTTTTATTATGGACTTCAATCCGGGGGTTTTTCAGCAACAACTGAATAGAGTACAACTCTTCAAGAGCACCGGATCTATATGCAAGACTCAGCTTACATTCTCAGCACCAACTAAGATGAGGCAACAATCCTCAATTGATATCAATTTGTACCATAAACAAGAGCATCAACCATGCACCAACCTGTGCCAAACAACCTGTAATCAACCTGTACCATAAACAAGTGCATCCAACCATGTACCAAGTATATACCAATCATGTGTCAACTACTCATCAACAATGAATCATCAATATGTACCAACATCATCAACTATACACCTCATGTATGTGCCAACTCATCAACTGCTTGTCTCAACCATGACTAGTTTTGGATTAGTCAACAACCCTAACTTGAAATAATCATAAATTTGTACCTATACTAAATAATGATCTGAAACTGATATACAATGTTATTCAGTGTGTTTTATGAAATTCCTCCAAGTGGCACTACTTGAAACCTCTCAGAAAAGGAGTTACAGAAAAAATGGCATACCTTATTGAATTCTGGCTTATTCTAGAGAGCGACCTTGTAGAGCGTGCCCCGCACAAATTTTTTTATGAAATAATATAAAAATATTACAGAGAATACTAGAGACTGTAACCTAACCAACACATTTGGTCTCACTGAATTTGGATCTGTTATGAAGAAGTTATGATTTTTTTACTCGAAACACCTGATTTTGACTAGTTTTAGGACTAGCCACAAACCCTATTTTCCATGGAGTGTAACTCCAAAAATACAATGACCCACAAGATGAATTTTTAACCACAGATACTTGGCTATGTTGTCTCACTTGCATAGAAATTTTAGGATCTGAATCATTATAGAAAAAACGTTATAGCGAAAATGGTGAGATGACCTGTAAATAACATACCTTAGAAAGCACCATCAAAAGAATTTATCCTTCCTTGCATTTTGGCCATCTTTTCTTCACTTTCCTCAGAATTTAGGCTTAGATATCCTTGTTTACCTCAATCACCTATAGATCTTCAATATCCTCAAATTTTCCACACCAAAAATGCTCAAGAGGCTCTCCATTGATCCACAAAAAGGATGATCTACAAGAGACCATTGCTATCTTATTTATACTTTCATCCTTTAGGTCACTTAACCCATTTTTAGGTCACTTAACCCATTTCTAGGTCACTTAACCTAGTTTCCTTATTTTAGGGTTAACCACTTTCCATAAATAGAAAGTTCTCCGATACTTTATCATTTAAATATTCCTTCTTGATTTTGTCACCTTACTTTATCATTTCTTGATTTTGCCACTTCTCTTGATTATTTAAATAATGCACCTTGAATTTGTCACTTTAATTTATCATTCAAATAATANTAACCCATTTCTAGGTCACTTAACCTATTTTCCTTATTTTTAGGGTTAACCACTTTCCATAAATATTCCTTCTTGATTTTGTCACCTTATTTTATCATTTCTTGATTTTGTCACTTCTCTTTATTATTTAAATAATCCACATTGGCTTTGTCACTTTACTTTATCATTTAAATAATGATTTCTTTTTTTAAGTCACTTTGAATTCTTTGACCTTGGGGGCTTCAAGCCTTCATGTGGGAGTCCTTCATCTTTGTAAGGCCATAACTCTCAAACCATGAGGAGTTATGTGACATTCCACATACCACCAGAAATGGCATGACAAGCACTATCCATCTAGGATAGTTTCACCAACAATTTCCTTGATCTTCATCTCATTATTCCT
>ML778853.1:552962-568010 GCA_009831015.1 Picea engelmannii | reverse complement strand
TATTTTATTGAAAGGCCTTACTAATATTGACCTTTATTGCATACAAATATATTGATCTACCTATGTGTGGGTTAGGACCCTAACAACATCCAATAAGGTATTTCAAATAAAGAGATTATTCAATATGAAGATGTCAGAAGGTGGGTCTTTTGTAGATCATTTAAATGAATTTAATACAGTTACTAATAAGCTAACTTCTATAAAACTGGACTTTGATGATGAGGTAAGGGCTCTTCTAATATTGTTCTCATTGCCAGAAAGTTGGAACGACTTGGTCATGGTTGTAAGTAACTCTGTGTTTGGTTCAAACACTTTCAAATTTCATGATGTTGTTAGTGTTATCCTTAGTGAGTAAATGCAATGTAAAAGAACATGTGAGACATCAGGTAATGCATTAAAAATGGAGAATAGGGGAAGACAAAAGGATAGAGGAAAGGGATCAGGGAACCGCGAGAATTATAGGAAGGGAAGATCCAAATCTATACTGGGAAGGATAGAGTGTTGGAATTGTGGGAAGAAAGGACATATGAAGAAATATTGTAGAGCTCCAAAGAAAGAAAGAGATGGACATCAAGAGAAAAATCAGGAAGAAAATGTAACAGGTGATGTGTTACAAGATGCTTTAATTCTTTCTATGGATAATATTTCTGAGACTTGGGTAGTATATTTAGGGGCTTTATTTCATGCCACACCCTATAAGAAACATTTTCTAGATTATGTTCAAGATGATTTTGGAGAGGTTCATTTGGGTGATGATGCACCATACAAAATTGTTGGAATGGGAAAGGTAAAAATAAAGCAAAGGAATAGAAACCAATGGTTGTTGAAAGAGGTAAGACATGTTCCAGATCTAAGGAAAAATATAATTTCAACATGGAATTTGGAAAGTGAAGGTTGTATATCCATATTTACAGATAAGGTGTGGAAGGTCACCAAAGGAACAATGGTGATAGAAAAAAGGATATAATGTAGGTACATTGTATTTATGTATTGGTAATATTCACTCTTTTATCTCTTTAGCTTCTACATGAGTGGATACAACACTGTGGCATTGTAGGCTTGGACACATGAGTGAGAAGGGGATGCAGATACTTCCCAAAATAAATTTGTTTCCAGATATTAAACAAAACTATTATAATTTATGTGAGTATTGTTTATGGAAAACATAAGAGAGACAGATTTCTGAGAGTCGGAAAAGAAAACAAGAGTGAAAGGTTATAACTTGTGCATAAAAATGTATGGGAACCAACTCATGTATCATATCTTTGTGGATCTTATTATTATGTTACTTTTATTGATGATGAAACTAGAAAAACTTGGGTTTATTGCATTAGAAAAAAATATGATGGTTTTGATACTTTTAAGAAATGGAAATCTTTGGTTGAGAATGAGAGAGGAAAAAGGTTGAAGTGTCTCAGATCAAACAATGGAGGTGAATATTGAAACAAGGAGTCTGATGATAACTTTTCATACCATGGGATTCATATAGAGAAGATAGTCCTAGGAACACCACAAGAAAATGGTGTGTCAGAAAGGATGAACATGACAATCATGGAGCATGCAAGGAGTATGAGATTGCATGTTGGTTTTCCCTTACAATTCTGGGCAGATGATGTAGATATTGTTGTTTGCTTAATAAAAAAATGACCTTCAATCTCTTTGGATGGTGGAATTCCAGAGGAGGCATGGACAGGTAAAAAGGTAAACTATTGTTTTTTGAAGAAATTCAATTGTGAAACATTTGTCCATATTGATAAAGATAATATAACAAAGCTTGAGGCAAAATCCAATAAGTGTACCTTTATTGGATACGCTGTTAATGATTTTGGTTATTGCTTATGGGATTATGAAAATCACAAAATCATTAGGAGTAGAGATTTCATATTCAATGAGAAGTTCATGTACAAAGATCAGTTGTAGGGAAAGAAATAGGAAAAGGAAAAACTAGAATACACAGTGCTTGATGAGATAACTGAAAAAGAAATTCCAAAGGTACTAGAAAATAAAAACGTACAAGAATAGGAGAAACAGGTGCCTCAAACTCCTGCAAGTGTTGTTAGAATATCTACCAGGTTAAGTAGACCCCCTGAACGATACTCTCCTTCATTCTATTATTTATTGTTGATTGATTCTGGTGAACCAGAATGTTATGAAGAGACAATGCAGATAGACACTAAAAAGAAGTGGGAGCAAGGCATGAAAGAGGAAATGGATTCCCTGGAAAATAACTAGACTTGGTATTTTGTTCATTTTCCTATAGGAAAAAGAGCATTGAAGAATAAATGGGTTTACAAGTTGAATGAAGATGGAGGAAAAAAGAGGTACAAGGCTAGACTTGTTGTAAATGGGTTTGCACAAAAGAAAGGTATATATTTTGATGAACTATTTTCTCCTGTTGTTAAAATGACTTCAATTAAGAATATTTTAATTCTTGTGGTAGTAGAAGATTTACATCTTGAACAATTAGATGTAAAAACAAGTTTTCCCCATGGGGATTTGGAGGAAGAGATTTATATGCAGCAACCATAAGGATATGAGGTCAAAAGGAAGGACAATTTGGTATGCAGGTTGAATAAGATCTTGTATGGACTAAAGCAAGCTCCAAGGAAGTGGTATTAGAAGTTTGACATGTTTATGACAGAACAAGGTTATAGTAGATGTCATTCTAATCACTGTGTTTATTTTGAAAAACTAGAAAATGGAAGCTATATTATGTTTCTATTGTATGTAGATGACATGTTTGTTGCAGGGTATAATATGAAGGATATAAATTTTCTCAAGAAGGAATTAGCTAATTCATTTGTGATGAAGGATTTAGGTGCAACAAAGAAAATCCTTGGTATGAGAATAACAAGAGACCAGAAAAATAAAAAATTGGCATTGTCTCAAGGTGAGTATATAGAGAAGGTGTTGGAGAGGCTTAGAATGCAGAATGCAAAGCTAGTTAGTACACCTTTGGCCATCCATTTCAAATTAATCAAATAAATGTGTCCCAAGACATAGGAGGAGATAAAATACATGTCCAGGGTCCCTTATTCATCGAAAATTGGTATCTTGATGTATGTGATGGTTTTCACAAGACCACATATTGCACATGCAGTGGGAGTAGTAAGAAGGTATATGAAAATTCTAGGTAAAGAACATTGGGAGGTAGTAAAGTGGATTGTCAGGTATTTGAGTGGTACTTCTACTCATGCATTATGTTTTGGAGGTTCAGACCCTGTTCTACAGGGATATGTTGATTCGGATATGGCAGGTGATAAAAATAGCAAGAGGAGTTCCACAGAGTATGTTTTTACTACAGGTGCAACAATAGTAATTTGGATTTAAAAAATGAAAATTGTTGTTTCACTTTCAACAACAGAAGCATAGTGTGTTGTTTCTTCAAAGGCTAGTAAAGGGATGATTTGGTTACAAAAGTTTATGGAGGAATCGGGAAAGAATAAGGACAATAAAAGGTTGTATTGTGACAAGGAGAGTTCCATTCATATTGAAAATAACTCATCCTTCCATTCAAATAATAAGAATATATATCTCAGGTACCATTTCATACGATCGTTCTTAGAAGATGGACATTTGAATTTGGAAAAGATACATACTAGCCATAATCTTGTTGACATGTTAACATAGGGAGTAACCAAGGAGAAACTGAGTTCCTACTCAATTTTAGTTGGTTTTCAAGCATGAAGGTGAAGATGAGAAATTTTCTAGGTCCAAGGTGGAGTATAGTCCTGCAAGTAAAACAACATTGGAGTTGTTGTGATCAGTCTCCAAGTGGGATATTGTTGGTTGAGGATCCTGATTATCTTCATCTTTCATAGGTATTTTTTCAGCCGTGTTTATACCCCATGAAGAATGTACACCCTGGAATATTGTACACCCCTCCACGCTGGGGGGGGCAAGGGGATTTCCCCCCATCGGGGTTTGGGGGGAAGCCGAGTTTTAGGGGTGAAGCCCCTAAAGGAAAATTTGCCTTGTAAATGTATATTGTAATTTCATAGTAAATTTGGCCCATTCATTATAAGGTTACAGATCTAATTGTAGAAGTTATGTTAGTTTTTTTCCGTAGAAGACAACCCTCTTTTATGAGGGAAATGTATTGCGGCTATGCATCATTGTGAATATTTTATTATGAAATAGGAGATTGTGATAAAAAGAAGAGGAAGTTACAACGAGTCTGTATGTTATATACCTTCATTTTTTGGATAATAAAAGGAAGGACCTGGCAATTTCTTTGGTGGACGCAACCCACACTAGGTGAACCACGTATATATGTGTCTCTATTGTCTTGTGTATCTTCAACATTTTATTTCCGCATTTTTTTTTATTGTATTTATTCACAATCTTATTTTTCTAACGCATCCTTTATTACATGAAAAATATATTATTCTACCTACGTGAGCGGTTAGGGAGGTTAGGTCCCTAACACTTTTCCCAAAAAAGGAAATTGAGAAAAAATTTCAAGAATTTCTAGAGGCAGGTGTTATTCATCCTAATACCATCCCTTGTTCTTCTCCCGTGGTTATGATATTCAAGAAGGAAGGAACCTAGTGCACATGTCTTGATTGTAACGTCCTCAAAAAAATCACATCCAAAGACAAATCCCCCATTACTGTCATTGATGACATTTTAGATGAATTGAGTGGTGCTCAATACTTTACCAAACTTGATCTAGATTCCATCTACCACCAAATAAATATGAAAGAGGTTGATATTCCCAAAAATTTCTTTAGAACACATGAGGTCCATTATGAGTTCTCGGTCATGCCATTCATCCTATGTAATGCCCCTTCCACTTTGCAAAGTCTCATGAATCATCTATTATTTCCTTTCCTCCATCATCTTTTATTATTTTATTTGATGATATCTTCATCTATAGTAAAAATTGGCAAGCCCATATGGCCTATGTTAATCAAGTCCTACACTTGGTGTCTCAGCGCAAAATCTTTCTCAAATAGTATAAATGTGGTTTTGGAGCATCTAAAGTAGAATACCTGGGCCATATTATTGGCAAGGATGTGTATGTGGGGATCCTAAGAAAATTGAAGCTATGAAGGATTAGCCTCATCCTAAAACTCTTAAACGTTTGCATGGTTTCTTAGGTTTAACAAGATATTATCGCAAGTTTATTCAAAATTATGGAAAATGTGTATCTCCCCTCACTTTTCTTCTTAAAAATAATACTTTCAGTTGGAATACCGCAGTTGATCAATCCTTTCAAGCCTTAAAACAGGCTATGTGCACAACTCTTGTTACGGAACGACCTAACTTCACCAAGAATTTTCTCTTGGAATGTGATTTTTTAGGGAAAGAAATTGGGGCAATCCTCATGAAATATGGTAGACCTTTGGATTTCACTGATAAACAACTCTCAGGACACCATATGGCCAAATCCACCTATAAAAAAGAAATGTTGACTATTCTACATGCAGTTGATCTGTTTCATCCTTATTTATTGGTAAAACACTTCCAAATTAAAACTGATCATCGTAGCCTTAATCATTTCTTGGAACAAATAATTTCATCCCCCGAGTAACAAAAATGGATGACCAAGATGTTTGGTTATGATTAAAAGATCACATAAAAGGGTAAAGAAAATGTGATTGTTAATTATTTTTCAAGGAAATATGAAGTTGAAGGGTCCCTATTTTCCCTCTCTTTCATTGTAGTAGATTGGTTAATATTCATTCACCAGGAGTGGCATCAAGACCCAAAACTTTATTACTTGATCCAAAAAATCCAACAAGATCCTTAACCCTCTCCAGGAGACTCTTATCACAATGAGGAGCTTCACTATAAAGGTCATTTGTATTTAAGAAAATAGTCTCACCTTAAACTAACTATGTTATTTGAACTTCATGCTTCACCAGTAACTGAGCGTTCAGGCCACTAAACCTATGAACCAGTCAAACATTCATTTTTTTGGGAAGGCGTGAAACATGACATCTGCACCTTTGTGGCTAAACATAATACTTTTGAATGCAATAAGGGAGAAATAGTAAAAAATTGAGGCACACTCCAACTTCTCCCTATTCCACATGCTATATGGATCGATATTTATATGGAATTCATTATTGGCTTACCCAAATCGAGCAATAAGTCAACCATCATTGTGGTCATCAATCACCTTTTCAAGTATGCTCATTTATGTGCTCTCCAACATCCATTCATCACATCAATAATGGATAAATTTTGTATGGATACTATCTTTAAACTCCATGGGATGCCTTACTCTATTCTCTCCAACTAGGATCCAACATTCACTAGCTAGTTTTGGAAAGAATTGTTCAAGCTTTAGGGAACCCAATTGCATCTCAGCATGACTTATCATCTTTAGACTAATAGACAAACTGAAGTTGTCAACATATGCTTGGAAAAATATTTAAGGTGTTTCACATCCAATAGACAAAATCAATGGTCTCAATGGTTACAAATAGCTAAATGGTGGTACACCACATATTACCACGTTTCCACTTGAACGACTCTCTTTAAAGTGATCTATGGTCAAAACCCACCTTTTGTTCTTTCCTACCTGCTAGGAGTCTCCAAGGTTTAGGATGTCGATAACAGACTTATGGTTCGAGCTGCCATTCTCCATACCCTCAAAGAAACTTTGGTCAGGGATTAGAATCACATGAAGCAACAAGCATATTAGGGTCATTCTGAATGCCAATTTGTTGAAGGGGATCAAGTGTTTCATCATCTGCAACCTTATAAGAAAACTTCACTCAAAGACAAACATTGTCAAAAACTTTCTTCCAAGTTTTATGGCCCATATAAAATTCTCAGTCATGTGGGGCTCGTAGCATATCAGTTAGATCTCCCCAGTCACTCTAAACTCCATCACGTTTTTCATGTTTCTTCTTTAAAGAAAGTGATTTTAAATAAGTACCAGACTCAAACTAATCTCCCGGAATTGGATGAAGAAGGATCCATTTGGCTACATCCTGAAGTAGTCTATGACCCATAGGGGCTTCACCTTGTTGAACAATATCTTATCACGTTCATTCATAAAGACAAATTTTAAATTTATAAAAATAAATTCAATATATTGTAGGTATTGGCGGGGGTGGGGTATCAAGGAGTTTATAGGTATTAGGGACTATAAAAAGGGGTATCCAATAGAATATGAGTTTCTTTTATTGGAAATATGTAATGGGAGGGAGTTTCAACAAAAGGATTTTTGGATGTATTTATCAATATATTATGAAATTAGTGGTATTATTTAATATCCCAAAAACGAAGGCACTATGTCACAAGTTCACTGAGTGAAGACCCTGTGTTTAGAACATCGTAAGCATTGTCTCCATTAGTGCACCATCAAGGAAGTTTTAGTTTAGTGGAAGGATACACCTCCAGAAGATGCTACATGGGAGTCGACTACCATTTTGCAACAATTTCCCCATCCCAAGCCTTGAGGACAAGGTTGTTTCTCAAGGGGGAGGGCATGTTAGGGACCTAAGCTCCTTAACCCCTCACATAGGTAGAATAATGTGTTTTATGTTTAATAAAGATTGACATTAGTAAATAAGGCCTATCTGATAGTGTGGACATGTCTAATGTAAGAATACTTAAAAGTTTCATCTTCTAGAAACATTTTTCTTTAGAATGTTCTCTAAAATATAGAAATATTATAAATAGGAGTATAAAGCATGGGAAACAATTTTCTTGATAATTATTTTGTAATTGATATATTCTTTGTTGGCGGTTTCCCCCTCAAATAGGGAAGTGAACTTGGATTTCTATCAACAAAGGTATAATTTGTGGTGTTATTGTTCTCTATATTTCATTGTTTCTGTTGGTATCCATCATAGATAATTTTGTTTCTTTGCATAATACATATGGTACCTTACAAAGAGGTCTAGTTCAATATTATATCACATTATGACACTAAGAGGCTAACAATATGGTTCTATTTTATTGTGACATTCATCTTGGTTGACTTATGTAAACTTGTTAATTTCTTTAATGGTTATGTTACATTATGATGTTCATCAAATGTTATGTCGCTTGTTATGGTTGACTAACATGATTAATCATAGTCAACCATAGGAAAACATAGTGAAACATAAATAACCTTACTCAAACATGGTCAACCATAATCAACAAAATCCAACCATGTTCAACCATAGCCCACATGTTCATCATTGTCAACCAATACAATTATAAAAACATGATTACCATATATTGATATATTTTAACAAAACATTATATATATATAGATACTCCTTTGTAATAAATTTTATAGGAAAAGACATAATTATATGAAAACTTTAAGAGACCCAATCTCAACTTCATTCTAATTACAATAAATTGCACATGCTCCTCAATAAAACTGTATTTTATAATTTTGATTTACATTATCATCATTAAATTATTATTATTATAGTCAGTCCTTATCTCGATATCTATTGTAGATTTAGGGCATCCAATGAGATTGGATAAAAGCCAACAATTGACTTTTCTCTTAGTCCATTGGATCCCCAAATTTGCAATTGAGATAAGTTCATATATTATTACAACATGATAGCATTATATTGTCAATTCCTCCTTGGAAACAAGTTAAAATTCCATTGAGGTTAGAATTTGGTCACATGTATGGGATTAAGGCTAGATGCTACCAAAAATCACATGATCCCACTGGAGGTAACCTCAACAATGACCACAAGGGATACTACATTTCTTCTGGATATTATCTAAGTTAAAAAAACCTTTCACTCATGGAGTAAGACTTCAAATTGCTTCTAATTAGCTGAAGGTTCATCTTCCTTAGATGTAAAGAAATTGATAAATGGCGCAACACCTAGAGGAATCTGGTAGGAGTGAAAATGTACCCCCTTACAGATGATCAATAGGTTATGTTAGGTACTGTGATTTTTTTTTAATAACAATGATGTGTCAACCCACAATCATGGATAAAATATACTTATCCACATTGTTAGTTTTCAACTGAGTTCTGATAGATTTGACCACCTTTGGAGAATAATTTTAAAAGAAACATTATATTGTCAATAAATAGAAAACAATATGAATATTATTTGTAATTTTATCAAAAATGGTTTATAGATAGAGATGTTCTAATAAGTGTTCCTTCTTACAATGGAACCATAATACCCATTCATACATCTTAATTACTCTCTTTAATCTATCTACATCCCCTCGTATTCCACTTTCTGGACAAAGCGAAAATTGAGTGTCGATTAAAGCAAGTTGGCCAACATAATATGATAATTTGTGATAGTAATTATTTAATCTATTAAAATTAGATAATGGTGGTCAACCATAAATTCACCATATATATTTTTTTCAAATTAATATAATAATATGCCTTGCTCATACATGTTACTAACACCAACCACATTACTACATTAATAATATCAATATATGTTAAATTGTTAAATATAAATTTATCAAAATAAACAAATATATATTACTACATTAATAATATCAATATGTGTGTTAAATATAAATTTCCAACTTTAATGTTTTAGACAAAGACTAACCACTACATGGCATATCCTTTTTTAACTCATACCTCCGTCAAAACCATGCCCTCTAATTTTTAATAATGGTGATTGATTACTTGGTATGCTTTGAGATTGTGATCAAATGTTCTAAGTGTTTCATTAGCATTGAGTACGTTTCTTCATTTTTTATTTTTACTTTTTATCATATTTTATATTATAATAATAATAATAATTTTAATTTCTTACATGTATTATATTTATAGTTGTATGTGGCATTTTCAATATCTCTGAAACTAGTTCTTGAAGTTCCGAGAGCTTGGAAACTAGTTGGAAACGTCTTCAATTGATTGGGAATTCTTTTGGGAACTTGGGAGCTTTTTGGGAGCTTCAACATCAAAGAAGTGGAAGCTTATGAACTAGTTTCCTAAACGAAGAGTTTTATATTAGAATTATATTAAATTAAAATGTAAATATATTTATTCTACTATTATAAATACATAATTTCTTAAAAATATTTTCATTATATTTATTCAAAATATCACTATAAAACTAAGACTAAACTACAAGTAAACATTATTTCAAAAATTAGTTAAGTAAAAAAACTTAATAATACTAACTTTATAGTTGTGGATGTATGTTTTCCTTCAAGACCAAACTAAACATGAAAGTGGAATAAATCAATACCCTATCCACTACAAGCATTTGCTCCATGTAGTTGATATCAACCAACCATATCATTGACTTTTATTGTATTTTCATATTAGAAGAGTAGTACTATTTTGTTTTTTCCAATAAAAAAAGAATAATGCTTCAAATTTACAAAGATGTTTAAAGTTTATATAAGTAAAGTTTAATTTTAAAAAGATGTTAAAATTGTATATATGTATTTTCAATTTTGTTTCTCATTTTATAATGGAATATTTATGGATATTAAAGTTTCTTGTGTTAAATATATTCATATAATTACTAGCACAAATTAAATTAGTATTTTTAATATTGTAGTTGTTGCAATAGGACAAACATTGTCATCGATTGACCTTCAACTTTATTGAAATAGTATTTAAAATGTATCAATATCTATATACATTGTAATCTAAAGTATCATTGTAATCTAAAATATGTTTTATTTTTTTTAATATATATTATTGCCGCTCCCAAATTCAAGTTTCTACTAGTTTCGGACACTATATCCACTTTCCAATGTTCCCACGTTTCGGAAACTAGTGCAACATAGATTATATTTGATATTATAATAATAATAATTTGATTTTTTTATAATATTTTTTACATTAAATTTGATTTGTTGAAATATATATATATATATATATATATATATATATATATATATATATATAATTTTTTTTTGCAATGAGAGATTTATTCTTTTGAATTTAAACTTGTAATTTCTTAAAAGAAACCACATGTTCTTAATCATTATATCCATTATATATATATATATATATATATAGATATTGTAAGTGAGTGTAGGAATCTATATTACTAGAAAGATTATGGTACAAAAAGTGAGGATCATGATCTGCATAGAAGGAAACTAAACCAAGAGGTCCCTAGTTGCACAAGTTGATAGTAACGAGGGATGGTCCTGGTCTTCCACCAAGGGAAACTAGACTAGACCTTCCATGTTCAATTTGAGGAAAAAACACATACACAAAAGCAGAGACTAAAACATCCCCCTAAACCAAAGAGTGAAGGATATCTGAGCTAACCTGATAAAGCCTAACATTATTGCCTATAGATTACCAAATAATTAAGCCAGAACTATGAAGTTTTTCTGCACCTTGGGGTGCTTCTTCCCACCATCCTCCTGGCTCTTGTTATCTTCCTTCTGAGAGGTTGTGCAAGTCTTCCTGATTTGAGTTGGTGCACCGTGTCCATCAGCATGTGTGATGTCCATGTGGTGGACATAGCATAGGTAGAGGTGGAACTGGGCTGCCAACCGCTCCAGCTTGCATTTATGGTCCTTATCTACCTCTACTAACAGTTTGGTAATAGTTTTCATACTATTGATGTGATGCAGGATCTCATCCAACATTGTCTTTTTTTCCTTGTTATCCTCCTGTCTGGCTTCTTTCCTTTCTAAAATCACTTTCCCGATCATCATCTCAATTAGCCACGCCATCTCCATCGTTTTTTGGTAGAGGGTTTCCCTGGGTTGCGTGGCCCCCGGATCATTTACCCAGTCTTCTTCCCCAAAAGCATCGTGAAGGGAGTTTAAGCATGGGACGGCACATCGAGGAGGACATATCTATGGTAAAATATCGTAAATGATGGATCCTCTGTTGGAATCTACCGTAGATATGTCCTCCTCGATGATCCCAATGGTAGATTCCAATAGAGGTTCACCATTTCATTTTTGTTGTAACCCTCGTTCCCGTTGTTGATGGTTGCGCTGATGTTCCCCCAAATCCTATTGGATTAGCGGAATATGCATGTTGCCCAATCCCAAATGTTTGTTGTGTAACTTCATTCCTAAAGGAGGTGATTAGATGTTTCCTCCTTGACTTGACAGAGATGGCAGCAAGAGGTGTTAATTTTTAAGCCATTATTATAGTTCTTTGCATTTCAATAGATAACAACAACATAAGACAAGATCACTGAGAAATACACAATCACAAGAGACACAACATTTATCCTGGGAAACCTTCTAGGGGAAGAAAACCGAGCAAAACTTCCTTATTATAGATAGCCAATACAATGCCAAGAGATAACTCAAGCTAATAGAGAAGATCCTCTCCCAAAGATGCACCACTCTCTCTCCTTCTTCTCTAAGTGCAGTTCCGAAACTTGTCTCTCAAATAAGCAAGTGAGGTGTGTGTCTAAGTGAGGTGTTAGCCTCCTTATTTATACAAATCTGGCACGTGTGAAGTGTCTCTTCACTGGCAGGGATGACTTCTCAAACTGGGTGGTTATAACCACCTTTATTATATTTTGGGGCCTCTTAAATATATTATGGGGCCAACTTCTTCTTTTTCCTATTACAACTACATTATGACCAATCTGTAAAATGGGATTTGGTCCTTTTACAATAGCCGACATGATCAATCCACAATGGGGATTGATCCAATGAATAATTTATCAAATAATAATAAGAATACCCTTTGCAGTTACATTATTTCAATACTCCCCCTTAACAAGAAGGGTATTATTCAACAACATCAGGCAAGAGAGAGGACAACATCATCAACAACATCAAGTGGGTGAGAAGACAGAATCATCAATATCATCTTGGAGCACTAACTAGCGTATCTATAAATCATCGAAAGTTTTCATCATCGATGGCATCGTCATTATAAAAGGAATGCAATCATCATCTGCATCAATATGTATTAGTATAAAACTAATACATCAACATCATCACAGAAGGAGGCTAGCTCATCATAATATAGGACTGGCTTTACGTCATAGCTGTCAAGCTGGAAGCATAGTGCTCGTCTTGCTTTACGTCACAACACTCAAGCTGGAAGCAAGAAACTTGTCCTGCTTTACATCACAACAATCAAGCTGGAAGCAGGATACTATACTGGCTTTACGTCATAGCTGTCAAGCCGGAAGCACAGTTCTAGTCTCATCTCATAGTCTTGCTTTACATCACAGAAGTCAATTTGGAAGCACAAAACTCGTCCTGCTTTACATCACAACAATCAAGCTTGAAGTAGGATACTAGATTGGCTTTACGTCACAATTGTCAAGACGAAATCTCAGTGCTAGTCTCATCTCATCGTCTTGCTTTACGTCACAACCATCAGGTTGGAAGCAAGATACTAGACTGGCTTTACATCACAGCTGTCAAGTCAGAAGCACAATACTAGTCTCATCACATATTCTTTCTTTACGTCACAACCATCAGGCTGGAAGCAAGCTACTAGACTGGCTTTACGTCATAGCTGTCAATCCAGAAGCACAGTATTAGTCTCATCACATCTTCTTGCTTTACGTCACAGCACTAAAGTTGGAAGAAAGAGATGTCTCATCACAACAACTAGTCCCCCTTTCGAGGAAGGTCCTTTCAGACTATACCAAGCTTATCTTGAAAGTGCTCAAACTTTACATGAGATAGAGGCTTGGTCAACACATCAACAACTTGTTCATCCATGCTAACGTACTGGAGCTTTAAGGCTCCTCTCTGCATGATGTCATGGATGTAATGATATCGAATCTCTATGTGCTTTGACCTGTCATGGAATATAGGATTCTCTTTCATCTTTATGCATCTCTGGTTGTCACATAGGATCATGGTTGCTTCCATCTCTAGGTCAAATAGACCGGTCAACAACTTTTGAATCCATACAGATTTGCAACTGGTAGAACATGCAATAATGTATTCTGCTTCTGTTGTGCTGAGAGAAATGTTGGATTGCTTCCTACTCTGCCATGAGATCATGGCTGATCCCAAACTAAAACAACATCCTGAAGTGCTTTTTCTGTCAGAAACATTTCCTGCCCAATATGAATCAGTGTACCCACTCAATGTGAAATCATGATCTCCATCATAGTTGATACCACAATCTATTGTACCCTTAAGGTACCTCATCACATGTTTTGCAGCCACTAGGTGAACATGTCTGGGTTCTACCAGAAACTGACTCAAGGTGTTCACAAAAAAACAAATTTCTAGTCTGGTGTTCATGAGGTACATCAGCGATCCAATAATCTGTTTGTATAGTGTGGCATCAATCGATTCTGATGAAGTGTCGACCAACAACTTCATCTTCGCTTCCATGGGTGTATTCATGGACTTGCACTCCAACATGTTGAATCTCTTCAGGTTTTCAACTGTATACTTCCCTTGGTTAACAAAGATCCTCTTAGGACTCTGCCATACCTCAAGACCTAAGAAATAATGCATTAGACCAAGGTCTTTCATCTCAAATTATGAGGTGAGTCTCTTCTTACATTTGGTGATGAGCTTTTCTTCTCCAGTTAAGAATAAGTCATCCACATATAGCAACAATATTACTGGCTCATCGTTCATAACTTTGAAGTAGAGGTTAGAGTCTACTTTACTCTTGGTAAATCCTAATCTCGTCAAGAAACTATCTATATGGCCATACCAAGTTCTAGGACCTTGCTTCAATCCGTACAAGGCTTTCTTCAACTTGCAGACATGAGACTTCATGTCTTCAACTTCAAATCTTGGAGGTTTCTCTATATACACTTCCTCTTCGATGACACCATTTAGGAAAGATGTCTTCATGTCCATCTGGTGTAACTTCCACTTCATCTTAGCTGCAAGAGCTGTGATGGTTCTGATCCAAGTGTATCTGGCTATAGGAGCGAATGTCTCTTCATTGTCAATGCCTTCCTTTTGATAAAAACCATGAGCGACAAATATTTCTTTGTACTTCTCAATACCTACATCAACATCATGTTTTATTTTGAAGAGCCATATGGAGAATTCACATCTTTACTCTTTGGTATTCGAACTATTTCCCATACATTATTCTTTATTATGGATTGGTATTCCTCTGTCATGGCATCTGCCCATTCTTTCCTCTGAATGTCTTCTTCAAAGCAGGTAGGCTCCTCTTCTAGAAGATCACACATCCAAGCCATATAATTG
>ML778853.1:527790-542294 GCA_009831015.1 Picea engelmannii | reverse complement strand
TGACCTGGATTAGTCCAAAACCCTAATTCCTTAACCGGAAATAGAAAACCATCGACAAAAAAACATCTGCCGAAAAACCACCTAATATCACATGGTCCCGGAAATATGTCATCCCGGAAATATGTCGGCCCGGCGAAAATATGTCGGCCCAAAAAAAAAAATCAGGGGCGCTGCCCCCGAACCCCTACACCCCCCTCTAACCCCCCTGCGCACCCAGCATAGGTGCTCAAACACTACTACTCGTGCAAAGAATATAACACATACCCAACAAATCTTCACCTAATCCTCTGATAGCATTAACAACTTCATCAAATCTAAGAATATATGTTGCAATATCTTCCTTTTCATTCATCTTCAAGTTTTCAAATTCTGCTCTGTCATTGAAGCTTGACCTTCTTAACTTTTGGATCACCTTTGTAGATACTCTTGAGTTTGTCCCATACCTCTTTAGCAGTGTTGCAGCCCATCACTTTGTTAGTAATGGTTGGTGCCAATGTTTCTAGAATAACATGTTTGGCTTTTGAATTACAACTCATAAGATTCTTCTCATTTGGATCGGTTGAAGCATTATTTGGGATTACATAACCATTTACAACTGAGTACCAAATGTCTACTCCCAAAGCTGTTAGGTACATTTTCACTCTATCACTCCAGTATGCATAATTTATTCCATCAAATTTTTGAATCCCATTTGAAATGTGCTCATGGTCATCGATCTCTGCTCAGGATTTTCCTTCCAGTGGTTAAACTATTCTTAAGGCAACCTACTTTGATACCAATTGTTGATACTAAGAGGGGGCTAAATTAGTATCAAGTACAATTTAAAACCTTTTTTAACTTATACTTAAACCATTCAACTATATACAATGCGAAATGAAAAATAATATAAGAGTTACACCATTACACCACAATGCACCATGCACAATATATGAGAAATAATCAATAGTTATTGTTCAAGAGAAGTAAGGACTTCCAAAGGTAGCTACGGCTTCCAAATGTAAAGGGATGGATAAAACTCCAAGAGGAAGATAAAATCCTCCAATATCAAGAGAGGATTTAACTCTCCATCCTTTCCCATTTCTTCCACCCAAAAATAAGTTATAGAGAGAATGGTAGACTTTGTTCAATTCTGATTTATTCAGGAGACCAAACTTGTACAGAATGCCCCGCGCTCAATATTTAACATTAGATTTTGAAACTCGCACACAAGAAACTAAAGTCTGTACTATTTCCAATGCAATTTGTCCCACTTTATTTGGATTCTCTATGAATAATTTATGATTGTTTTACCCAGAACACATGTTTATTGACTAGCTTCAGGACTGGTCAAAAACCCTATCTTCCACATAGTGTATATCCATAATTATAGTGAATAAATAGCTGACAATTTTACCACATGTGACTTTATATGTCTTCTCAATACCATAGCAATTTCACCATCTGAATCGTTCTAGAAATAAAGTTATAGCGAAAATGGTAAGATGACCTAAAAATAACATACCTTAGAACACATCACAAAAATACTTCATCCTCCCTTGAAATCCAACCTTCTTTACTTTTGATTTCCTATGAAATTAGACTTGTGTATCATATGAATGTATAATGATATTTATTTATACCATTTATGTCACTTCCTTTTAACATTAGGGCCGACCTGGCACTTTCTTATTTTGTAATTATGTTCTTTAATTATCTTCAGGGCCTACATGTACTTATTTCTTCAATTCACTTTGTCATCTTCAAAAATTCATTTCTCCTCAATAATGAGGATCCACGTGGCGTGACACATACCACTGGAAACAACATGATGTATACTATCCATCCATGGGTGTTGTATCTGCATGTGCATTGTCCTTAATGTCCAAATACCTTCATCAATCTTGCGATCCAAAACCCATGACTAGGGTTGACATCAATGACAACAACCAATATTCCAACACATATAGGCTATTATAACAATAACGCTTTTCCTAGATTTTATATTGTTAACATACAACAATCCACCACAAGGTATTTCATATCATAGTGCATCGAAGAGTTTCTATGAAAAACATGTAAATATTGTTACATAGGGATTGTTATATGGTTGTCATACCAACGAAGACTTTGATATATCGTATCGAACATACACCATAGCACTCATCATTTTTCTCTTGCACCACAAACATAACCTATACCTAACAAAATTAGAGCCTACCCAACTAGTGATATGGCCTAGCATTGAATAGGTTTGAAACCATTTTAATGGTGGATATCAGATCAGCTTGCAGGCATTTAACTTTGGCTATTTTCATTAATGGGAGGTCTGTATCATACCTCCCAAGCTTGACACTTATGCAGTCATGCTCAATGTGGGCTTGCCATCTCTGAGGCTTCATATGGTAGCAGTACTGGGTGTACCCAACTACCATTACTCTTCATTGCGAGTATTTCGAGGTCACCAATGTTCATTTATTTCCCCTTTGGTTCTGTATTCACAAAACTACCTCTGCGTTGTATGTGAATCAACCTCTGCATTGTAACATTTGTACTTACCCTGTGTATGCCTGATGACTTGGGAAAAATCGGCCGTCGTAAACAACGGAATGAGGCAAATGCCCCTCTGGTTCTTCTCTGTGCACGGTGAGTAAAAGAAACTATTGATTCAGCCCTTTGTATCTCGTGAGTGAATCTTTGTTTGGTGCAATTTAGAAAAGAAGATAGGTTTCATGAACAGTCTCCCTATTTCTTTATTTATTTGAGGGTTTACAAGCATTACCATCACGCCTCTATATGCATTTTCTCTCGGGGCTCCATTGTGGCTTGAAGTTTTTTTTAATGGTTAAATCTTCAATTTTCCCTTTTGCGTTTCTTTTATTTCACCACGTAATATTGATAACCTTACTCCTTGGGACTCGTCGAAGACCCACCCTTGCTATGAAAACTGGTGTTATTTAAAACATGTTTGTTGTTGAAGAACTCCGTAGAGAGGTTTCATATGATCATTTACACATTTTTATATATTCATTTATTCTCTATAGGAAATTCCTCAAAACACATACGGGGTATATATGTAACCATAATGGTAATCTGTGGGAAGTCCCATAATTTATACTCTGTGTAAATTATGTTAACACTTTGCAAATCGTAATGTATGTTCTTTGTAATGGTTTGTAACACTCTGTGGACTTTGTAAATTGATACTTTGAGTAAGGATATAAGTATAGTTTTAATCCTTTGTAGATTTATGCTTTGTGTGTTCACATTACCACTTTGTGGAAATCGTATTTTATACTATATATATATATATATATATATATATATATATATATATATATATATATATATATATATATATATATATATATATATATATATATATATATATTTCCAATCCTTTGTATATTTACGCTCTGTGTGTTTACATTACCACTCTATGGAACTCGTATTTTATACTCTGGCAAAATATACACATACATAATTATTCCTCTATGGAATTGATAGATGCCCTCTGTGTATTTATGTGGCAAAATAACTCTTCTATGGGGCTCTTCGTAAATTTCACTTTGTATACATGGAAATAATTAACCCTATGTTCATAAGTTACATTATGTGCTTCATACAACAAGATATATCGAAAAAATTAATAGGTCATTAATCGTTCGAAACCAAACATTGGCTATATCCTTTGGATTGCAAATAGTTTTCCTCTATGGATTTTTCCCGTGGCCGCTTAAACTCTCGTCGATTAGAATTGATTTTTTTATAAACAGGGGATTTCTGTGTCGACCACGCATATGTTTCAATCCACGTTTTTACACAGTCAAGAATTTAAACCTATTTAATGGGTTCTTTATATAACATTATTTAATTTTGGGTACTTATCATGAACAATACATAGGGATTTGATATCTATTAAAAAATCTTCCTGTTGATTAATTCTATTCACTGGCTATTCAGTAATAAGTGCTCAATATCTTTTTTCTCTATTTATAAGTGAAAATATTTATGCATGGATACATTAAATTAATGACGGGGCCCTATTTGTTTTGTGAGCGTACCCATCAGTCGATTTTGGGTCCAGTCCTCTTCCTTGATCGTGGATAGATTGTCGCACAAGCACTAGTTGCGAACTTGTTCTTCGTCGAATTCAAGCTAAGAATTACATTGACTAAATCTAAATACTTAATTTCCATTTAAATTGCTAGTATAGTTCACGAAACCCTCATCTTTCTCCTTTTTGAAGTTTTATAAAATCGAGGGAAGCAGATCAAGGAAAACTTGTGCTCGAAAGGTATTTGAGTTTCAATCTAGGCATACCTTACTTCGATTTCAACAGGATTCTCTATGTACTTCTTGGAATTATGTTTACATTACAAGTTACTGTGGAGTCTTTGATCTATGATACTGTAATATTTTGAACAATGCTCAATTGAATACAAGGGTTGATTTTGTAAGATTCTTTGGAGTCATCATTATGTATTCTGTAGTAATGAAAGTTTTATTCAAACTGTTACTTTTCCTCTATCTATTCTCTATGGTATTATACCGATCTAAATGGGAATTCAACATATATAATTCAATGGTCAATAGGAACATAAAAACAATTCTATTTTTCCTTTATGCACACACACACACACACACACACACACACCCATATATATTCATTTATATCTATATAACCATGTTTACTAACCACTAGGAACATACACTGGTTCTATCACTTTTTTATGTATGAATACATATATGTGTATATATAGTCATTTATATATATGTTTAATGACCAATAGGAACATACAACAGTTCTATCATTACATTATGTGCATATTCAATCATTATATATATATATATATATATATATATATATATACCATCATCACATAAACCATCACATTCCTAACAATTAATAATCAAACAAAATATTGACAAGGAATGCAAGTAAAGATACATATCTGAAACCTGATGTTGGAATACAAATGGAACATCCACGTTCCACCCAACCGTAAAACAAAACAACCAAGTTCACTTGCCATGTTCACCCCCTAGCCTGACCATGAGTCCATAAGGGAAAACTGAAATGATCCTCCTTAGCTACAATCACTATCCACAGATCAAAAATTTCTTTTCCTCACACTAACAATGTTCATATCAAGAATTAGTTTCCTTTCTCCAACATACTAAGCAATGTCCTACCTTTTCCATATGCTTTTTTTATATGCATCTTGTGCCTAGGTCTTTCCTTCCCTCCTTGGGAAATTCTCATCTTTACAAATCCCTAATTTTTAGGGGCTGCTAGTGGTCAAATCCCACATTTTCCACTTGTAAAAATCATCCTTGAGGTAACTCAAATCTGTTCCCCACTTATGGAGTCATGGTCAACTATTTTTAACCCAGTTGTTCCATTTGTCTTCCAGCGTTTAATTTATAAAAAGTTTCTCTTTTAATGTGTCAATAAAAGAAGTTAGTTGGGCAAGTCAAATATTTTCTCAATGGTCATCAAATAATTAATTACAATAATAAAATTCCAAATTTGTATTTTCCATAAATGGCAATAATTTCAAAATCTGAATTTTCCAAAAATGAAAAATTATTCCCAAGTACGCTTAGAATTTAATATTCTAATATTTTTGGGGATATTACAGACACTTTCATGGAGATACTACTATAAGGAAAATTTTATAGGTAGGACTTTAGTGTCCCAAGTTACATAAAGACCGTTGAACCAAATCAATAAATGTGATAAGTACCAAAGGATGGGTCAACCATTATGGAAATATGAGGTGCCACTAAATTGAATCAATCCTATCCAACCTTTCAAAATGGCTATCAAGTTTTTGGATCTTTTCTAAAGAGAGATAAATGAACTAGATGCATATACATAATCATTGTAGTAAAATATCTCACCAAATGGGAGGAAGTAAAACTATTCAACACTTGCACAAAATAAGTAGCAGAAAAGTTCATATATGAAAACATCACCACCATATTTGGGTGCCCTTTAACACTAATAAGTAACCAAGTGACATACTTTTTCAATTGAACTATAGATATACGAATAAAGAAATTCCTAATCAATTATAGGAAGCCATCGCCATACCACCCCCAAACAATCGGATCATTCAAATCATTCAACAAAACTTCGCATAAGGGGTTAACAAAAATATTTGATGTCGACTACGACAATTGGGATGACAAAGTACTAGTTGTCCTATGGGCATACAACATTTCTAATAAATGGTCAACATGAAAAACCCCCTTCAAACTCATGTATTTCCAAGAGGTTGTAGTTCTTTCCACTCATAGATGATTCTAGAAAGGGTAACACCTATATTATGCTATGATCTTAATATGAAATGAAGGAAAGGATTCATGAAATAAATAAGCTCGAAGAACAACATCTGGCTACCCTCCACTGCCAAGGAGAATGAAATCAACAAAAAAAAAAGGCATGGCATGATAGACATCTAAGGAAAAAAGACATAATAATTAGTGTCTTGGTACTTTTGTATGACTTTAAAGTTAATGGAAAGACAAGGAAGTTGGAAATTGCATGCATAGATCCTTATGTAATTGAGGATGTTAGATTTTTGGCAATAATGCAATTAAGAATACTCCAAGGACAACTTATAGGCAAGGTAATCAATGGAACCTGACAAAAAAAAACCACCCATGGAAATAAAAAGAGAGAGAAAATGAATTCCATTGGTAAAATCTCTTGCACATGCACTAATGGGAAGGGATCTTCCTAAAAATCATTTTGTGGAAGTTAGATTATTTAAAAAAAAAAAAAAAATCTCAATAAGATAGATGATTATGAAGAATCAAATAAAAAACTCTCTTAAGATAATGAAACTATCTTAAGATAATGACTTATTTGACAAATCCTTAACATATTGGAACCACTAATAAGTTTAACTATCCCAAGATCATTGCAACTTATTAGGATCATAAGAAAAATGGATGAAAAACAAAAATATAGCAGTCTAGAGAAATTCATACAATGTGAGGAACTTCTTTAAGAAAAGAAACTATATCAAGAAGTTTATTTAGACAAATGACATCACAAGGAAGAATGGAGGTAGAAAACAACCTAGGGAAAAAATTGATAGACAATATGAGATCGACGGATAAAATATTTTAAACTAAGAAATGTAAGCCGACCAACAATAGAAAATCGATTGAAAAGAGTGAATCAACCAAAGAGAATGAGTGGACCAGGGAGAGACAACCAGTCCCCATAAGACTCCTAAGAACCCTTTCTTTCCTTTCTTGTTGAGTCATATACCTCCACGTTTTTGTCCTTCTCTGTCTACAACCAATAATTTTTTTTATTAACAATGTACAACATTTACTTATTACACTGTTTAACCCTAAGCCATTTATGATATACATATATATGCATTGTTAATCTAGGGATATTACATGGCCTATGCTCGAGTCTTTTTTTCTCAGTTAGTAAATAGGATCCACTCTAATAATATAAAAAACACCCGATATTCCCCTACTTGCACATGGAAACGAGGAATCGACGAGGTGGCTTTAAAGCCTTTTTCCCATGCTGGACAGCAAGGTTATCCACCAGCAACACATCCACTTCTTCCCACCTCAAATTTAAGCATTCCTCATCCAGTATTGCCCTGAATGCCTCAACTGCTTCAACTGGAATAGCAGATCCATCTCCCAAAGACTGCGAAACGTTTCCTTGCACAGAGGCGGCTATGCCATAAAACCATACTTGCTTCCCATCATATCCCTAATGATCTGATGGTCTCCAGGGGACCGGGCACGAACTTTGGTAACCATACTTGCACAGTTCATCATGTCTAAAGCTCTGCTTATCATTTATTCAAAAGCCAGGGCGTTAAACTTTGAAATTAATATTAACTGAATAACAAAACTAAGAATGAGATGACGAGTTAACTGCAGTGAGAAAATAAACATTGGGGTTCGGCGATCCATGGAACTCTTTGTGCGTGGCTTTTGTGTGCAGTGAATGCAAACGATGTATTGGGTGCATTCAATATGAAAAGTATCAGAAACCCATCCAAAGCCCGAGATGGATAATATGGGTGCTGGATATTCTGGTTTGATATCAACACTCAGACTGTGAAGTTCATCAGGTGAGAGTGGTTTTTTATATATATGCACCTCAAAATTCGAGAAGATATGCACCCTCAGGCAGATACCCAGGTTTGATATACTAATACAAAGAAGATACTGAAGTTAATATCCCCAGTAGTTTAAATGGGTCTATGTTAGTTGACCGTTGCTACATTACCTCTTCTTTGCTTCGTTCGAGTCATTTGTTTCCCGAAAAGTCTGCCAATATTTGGCTATGAAGGAAGATACTTTGTTTTGTGTGGGTGTAGTTATTTTAAACACCAACACTACGTCCTTCAATCTGCTTACAAATTCTAGCATTCTGTTTTCCATGCGCCACGCAACGCTTTGGCTTAGAACTATCACAATCTGTCCACCCTCCGGAGGTGCAGTCTCGCAGAAGAAAAACTGCTTAGACGGCCACGGCCACGCCTTCATCTGCATCACCATTATAATTAAAATTCGAATCACATCTGCAAATTTAGTAAAAGCAAAATGAAGAATCGGCAGAGCACAAGTCTCAATTTTAGCTATTTGAATACCCATCTTAACTGCAGTTAACTTGGAGGGATTCGTGGATTCGTCTTAGCCTGGACGAATCAAAATAAAAATTCAAATCAAAATATAAATTTATTAGGCGTACACCTATTGATAATGGGCACAATTAATTACCTTTTAATCTAAAATTATAATCTGATGGCTAAAAATTGAAGATGGTGGCATATTCTTAGTCGTCCTTCCAAATCAATGAATGTGATTTTTATTTTTTTTTCAAGTAAAAAAGGTAGGTCCTGTTATATTAAAGTTGCAGAATTACATAGTTCTGTTGAACTGCCAACTGTCCCAAATCGAGACAGCTGGCCGTTCCATGCCATTTTTCAAACTCAAAATTTCAGGCTGCCATACTGCCCAAAGGAAACCAGGATGCATGGCCACCTTTACACCAAATCTTGTCTTTACTAAGCTACCAATAACATTACTATAAGCTAACTGAGCTATATCTTTGGTTTGCAACAAAAGAAAAAAGTTTCTAACTGTGAGCATGTAAAAAACCTTTTAGTCGGTGTTCTTATCCTCGTCTCCGCTCTTCCCTCGCTTGAATGGAATTGCGTAGACCTGTGCACAAGTAGGGCATTGGCATCTTGGGGATGCACTGGAATAGGCAGCGTAGATCATATCAAGGCGTTGATTTATGCGGATGGCCCTGAATATCTGGTCGTCCACCATGCTGCATATGTAAAAAATTAATTTGAGGTGCTCCGGTTGAAGGAGTGGTGGCTGGTCGGCCTCATCCTTTCATTATTTTACATTGCCCCCCTGGTGCTCTAGCTGCCTATTTCACTGCACGACTACCTCAGGAGGTTCACCGGTCATGAATTCCTCTTTGTTTTCTTCCATGCCTTTCTGTAATTCTTCCTCCATGAAACAAGCTGTGAATTCCTCAGTTGGAGCATCCCTGGGACTATGCGTTATTCTTGGAGCACGAGTTATTGCATCCTTTACAAAACAGGCAGGGGGATTCCAATTTTCGGGACTGTGAAGAGAAGATTCTCTGTGTAGCTCTGGATGGATTCATCCAACGCAATCTCTTCAACATATGCCATGGGAAGTGTTCCCATTCTCCGGGACTTCCTGGTTTTCCTTCTGCTAGCTAGAGCCAATGCTTTTTCAAAATTCTTCTGCCGCTTCCGGTGTGAATTGGTTGTGTACCATGCCGCGCCTCTGCGAGGCTGCCCCCTTGCTCTTGGCATGCTTAGAAGAAAAGCTATTGTTGAGATACCGGTGGAAGGGGTGTCTCTATCCCTACTCTTCGAAGGTTCATCCTTCGGCTCTGCAAACTTCAAATGCATCACAAATCCTCCAAGGCGGTTGATAAGGACGAAGGTGATATCTTTGGCCATTAAGGTTGCAGTCTTAATGCGTTGTTCGACTGTCCTGCTCGCTCGCGTGAGAGGCCTCATCGTTTGTTGTCCGCTACCTAGGTTCACTCCCATTCATTTATGGCAAGGAGATGGGAGGCGGTGGCCAACATTTATGGCACCACCCGACACTAATCCGCGTGTCCTTCCCTCTCCGCGTGGCACCCCATCCGAGGGATCAATGAATGCGATTTACTCTTCATAACTTTCTTGTATTTTTTAATGCATCTGTTAACCTGTTTACTTTTTAACATTTAACTAATCATATTAAGAAATTACTATAGTAGTATATGATTGCCACGTTTAAATGATTAATCTTTGGGATTACCACGTTTAGATTTGCTAGCTTTCTTCCACTATCCGCGCATTTCATTTTCTGGATGTAGGCACATTTCATTTTCTGGTTGTCCATGTGTTTCATATTGGATCGCCGAAGGTGGAAGACTATAACAATATGGTGGGGGAAGGCCATTGTTGTGGGCTCGGGGCAGATCATGAAGCGTTTAGGGTTCCGACCATTAACCTGTGGGAGCAAGCTTTGGTATCGCCTTTCGACGTTCATCAACCACAGTTTTGAGTGGCTGTGCTAGTTATATATCCATCATAAATTCAAATAATTAGCATGTATTCAGTGTTTTACACTGACTAAACTAGGAATCTGCAGGTTATTTCTCTGGACGACTGGAAGGAAAGAATTAGAGACCTCAACAAATCGTTCAGTTAAATCATTTTTTTTCACATTTACAGAGACTATAACAAGGAGGCAGATATGTTATCCATGCAGGTTCTTATAATGCAAGAAGAAAGCTCTTATAATGCAAGAAGGAAAAACAGATTTTCAATCATTGTGAAGGTGGAAATGAGAACCCCACCTTGTTCTTAAACCTCTTCTAGTTGTCTATTGGAGAAAGTTATCTTCTTTTTTTGGTATTTTCTGCTCATTTAGTATTCTTAGCTGATGACACTAGGTAGATTTTCTAGGGTTGTGCTTTTTTAGCATATGACACTAAGCAGATTTCCTCGGGTTGTGTTTTGTTATGGATACTGTTTAGGAATCTGGGGCTTTTATGCCTTTTTTGCTACAGCTTCCTTGCTGGCCTCCATACAGTTTGAGTGGGCCTACTGGTTAAGAACATGTGTTTCCTCTTAAGAGGTCACAGGTTCAAATCCAGAATATAATATAATCTGAAATTTTCTGCTCGTGGAATTGATTAAAAATCAAATCAAATCTTGAATTTAATATAAATTTATTTTAATATCTATATATAAATTCATTTTAAATTTAATATAAATTTATTAAAAATCAAATCAAATCCTGAATTTAATATAAATTTATTCTAATAAAAATTTATTTAAAATCATATCAAATAATAAATTTAATATAAATTTATTTTAACCTTTAATACAAATCTAAATATAACAATATTAAAAATCAAATCAAATTTTAAATTCGATTGAAGTTCATAACCATTGCGTCCAAGGACACGTCTTATGGTCAAGTCCAGCACATTGTGAATGAGATATATAAATCCATATAGAGGACCAAGGCTGTGTATATATATATATATATATATATATATATATATGCGCGCATGAATTATAAGTACTTGGAAATGAATCCGCTACTCCTTCCATATGGAAATGCATCTGAGCAAGGTCATGGCACTGGATCATCCGTAGATCATCCAGATATTCCTGTAAAGGACAAATTTCGCTGTGCACGTCTAAAGAATAATTAAAATATTAAAAGGTATCGAACTTGTCGAAAGAAAAAATAAACTATACATTGCATTTGCGCGTTTGAATAAGCAAACGTTGCTGTACTTAAAAATATATATTTTTTTATTTTAACTTTGGTATTAGATATTAATGTTTTATTTGATATTTTTTTCCACTTTCATTTTCACTCTGATATGAAGATGGATATGTTTTACCTACTCTCATTTCATGATGTATATGTTTTACCTAATATCTCCCCCTCCCCACCTTCATTCTCATCATATGTTTTACCTACCCTTACCCTCATCATATGTTTTACTTAATTTCTCCCTCCACTCTCACTCACACCATATGAATAGGGAGGGGGTCCAAGTGGGGGAAGATATAAGGTAAAACAAATGATGAGGATGGGGTCATTACAATCCTCATTCATTTTAGGGTGGGAGAGATATTAAGTAAAAAATATGATGAAGGTGGAGTTGTTGTACCTAATATATTTTACTAAGAAGGCATAGTATTGGATTTCACTAGTAAACAACTTTTTGGGGACACATGGAAAAATCCACCCATAAAAAGGAAATGTTGGCTATTTTGCATGCTATGGATATCGAGTGTCCTTGTTGGCAAATGCTTTCAAATTAAAGTTGATCATTGTAGCCTTAACTATTTTTTGGAACAAAGGATTTCATCCTCTTAGCAAAAAAATTGGTTGACCAAAATGTTCGGCTATGATTATGATACCATTTACAAGAAGAGAAAAGAGAACCTAGCTACGGATGTTCTTTCCAAGAAATATGAAGAAGGTGGGTCCCTCTTTTCACTCTCCTTCATTGTAGCCAATTGGTTAAAGGAAGTTCAGTGTTGACCATGAATGGTTCTAAGGTCCCAAAATTTATATCTTGATCCAACAATTGCAACAAGACACTAATGCATCTTAGGGATACACTTAGCAAAATGAGGAGATTTGCTATAAAAGGCACATATATTTGAGCAAACAATGCCACTTTAAATCCACATTGTTCTCTGAACTTGATGTTTCATCAAGCATAGGGAATTATGTCTTTCAAAAAACATATGACTGGATCAAACATTCCTTTTTCTAAGAAGGAATGAAGTAGGACACATGCATTTTTGAGGCCAAATGTGATACTTTCCAACACAACAAGGGAGAAACAATCAAAACTCTAGGCATACTACAACCTATCACTATTCCACCTACTATATGGATCAATATCTCTATGAACTTCGTTGTTAGATTACCCAAATATGGCAATAAATCAGTAATCATGGTTTTGCTTGATCACTTTTTCAAATATACTCATTTATATACCCTCTAACACCCATTTAAATCATCTGCAATGGCTCATGTTTTGATGGAAAATATATTCAAACTACATGGAATACCCCAATATATAGTCTCTGACTATGATCCAACTTTCACAAGAAACTTTTGGCAAGAATTGTTCAGGCTCCAGGGCACCCAATTGCATTTGAGTACTGCCTATCATGCTGAGACTAATGGTCAAATTGAAGCCATCAACAAGTTCTTAGAATCATATTTGTAGTGCTTCCCATCCGAATGACAACATCAATGGGTTCAATGGTTAAAACTTGTTGAATGGTGGTACAATACATCTTACCATGGTGCTACTCGCATGACTCCCTTTGAGGCGGTGTATGGTCAAAATAATCCATATGTATTATCTTACCTTCCTAGTGTCTTCAAGGTCCAAGAAGTGGATAGAAGCCTTACAATTTGAGCTGAAATTCTATGCACCCTCAAAGAGAATTTGGTCATGGCTTGGAATAGAATGAAGAAAAAAACTATTTAGTATCATTTGAAACACCATTTTGCTGAAGGGAATTAAGGGTTTCTTCAGCTACAACCATATAATTAAACTTCCCTAAAACAAGATCATTGATAGAAACTTGCTCCAAATTTTTATGGTCCTTATACAATCCTCAAGTGTGTAGAGCCCATGGACTACAAATTATCCCTTCTAAGTCACTCTAAGCTCCATCGAGTTTTTCATATTTGTCGCTTAAATAAAAATATTATAACCAAGTGTTAGATTCAATCTAGTCTCCCTGAATTGGATGAAGAAGGTTCCATTTGGTTGCATCCACAAGAAGTCCTAACCCAATGAAAGTGCCATCTCGTGCACAATTTTTTAATTTCTAATACAATGGAAGGATACATAACCCGTGGATGCCACGTGGGAGTCAGCCACCATTCTATAGTAATTCCCACATCTGAAACCTTGAGGATAATATTGTTCTTTAAAGGAGAGGGCATGTTAGAGTCCTAACGTGCATAACCCCTCAAGTAGATAGAATAATATGTTTTGATATGTAATAAAGGCTATCATTAGTAAATAAGACCTATATAATAATGAGAACACGTATAATGTAAGAATACTTACTAGAAGGTTCCACCTCTGGAAAGTTATTCCTCTTGAATGTTCTCAAGAAGATAGAAACAATATATATAGGATTATAAGAAAAGTGAAAACTTTTCTTGTTGAATCATTTGTACTTGAGCTCTTTTCTTTTGGAGGTTTCCACCTTTAAGAGGAAAATGAACATTATTCTAAGAATAATATAGGTATCATATTTTGAATCTATATTGTCAATGTGTTAACTATTTTTCTCTTTTTGTTACTTATTTTGGTAATGATTGTGTTACTGCTTCACATAGATACCTCAAAACCTTGGGAGGTAAGACTGTCTCTATCAATGTAGAGGTAGTCGATGCTCCCCATGATTACAACTTGTTATTAGGAAGAA
>ML778853.1:500447-520702 GCA_009831015.1 Picea engelmannii | reverse complement strand
ATATATATAATTACGTGATAGAAAAAGTTTGATTACATCAAAAAGTACATAGAAGGGAAAAATTTGGGCCCTCATGCCCACGATATCATCATGAAAAGAATACAACATATAGAGGATCCTAGTCCTCCCACACCATGTTGTGCTATGAGAAGCACACCACTACATGGGCCACTCGTCGAGGCAAGTGGTTCAAACTTTCAGGAACCCCTATTGTATGCCTCTGTAGATGTAGAGGTATAGCTCGCCTCCTAATAGGCGGGACACCCATAGTGAGACCTCAGAGGTTCCTCTCAACCTCTCGAAGACCTCACACCACCACCTCCTACTCTGCGGCTATCTGCACATCTCTGTGATGCCCTAGTGTCGGTATCTCTGTCGGACATGATGCACCTCTATCTGCATGATGAAATAATACATCTGTCAAAATCCCTCTTTGTACACATAAAAATAATATAATTTTCAAAATCAAAAAACACATGACAAGGTTTTGGTTTCATACCTGACGCATCCCAGTCAATACCCTCTGGAAGTACTAAGTCTAGGCTACCCCTGAAATCCACTTTGGCATATGGAAGGTCCTCAATGGTGATCATCTTCCTTCTCCACCAAGCGAAGAAGTTGGCCGTGAACTTGAACTCCGAGTTGGTCCCCAATCTTGCAGACAAACTTGTCCACCTTTCCATACGTTGTTCAGCCACCGGTCGTGCCATCAGTGCAGTCTACAACTACATCTGAGGTATTCACTCCAAAAATAACAAAACCAAGAAGGAACCATAACTGAATTGTTTATGTTTCCCAGTCCTGCACTTCATGATTTGATCCTGCACATTGTGGAGGAATCCTACACTCCATTTGAATAATATCGGCTCCGTGCATTGTAGAGCATAATAAATTTGGGATTTTTAGGTCAAATGCACACTCATGCTACCTGACAGGTTGGTTATGGAAAACAAAATAGATCATAGTGTCAAATCTCGAATGTTCTTTATCACGATTCATCGTCTGACCAATAGTGACCCTAGAATACAATGATCAACCATGTACACCTTGGCAGGCTAAGGGGTTTCCCATTGCCTGGACAAAGCGATAGGAGCCCCTCTTCTTGAAAGGCCAGTCAAAAAATATACGTTATCCATCTTGATTTTGAGCATTCATGGCCCAATACGGAATGTCGGTTCGACATCATCTCATAGTCCAATTAGATACTCAAGTAGTAAGACTTTCTTTTTCATCTTTTTCAATTTTAAATACTTGAGTAGGCCACAATTCCTCAAAGTGGCCCTTGTTTGGGGGTTTTGCAACACAGTTATATCATCGAGCTCATGCTCACGTTCTTTCCATTCGATCATGGTTTTTATCTGTGTAAACTACAAGAACATACATTTAAAATCCATTAATCATCCTCTCATAGAAAAAATTTGGGTACTTTTAGCATAAATGGCAACATGATTTTCAGTCTTGTGCCGACGCTCCCCTAAACTCATCCACAAGCTTCTTGTGCTCCCCTGACACACACACTAGGGCATCGAAAACATGATTAGTGCTCCCCTCAACCCTTTGAGGGAGCGTCGATCTGGTTCGGTGCCTAGGGCTTCCCAAGGAGCCCAGGACAAGACTAAAAAATACCTAAAATGCAATTCTAAACCGTGAGAAATGACTAGAATGGGTTAGTGACCAACCTGATCCGAAAAGATGTGAAAACGATCAATCGCAACTCTCGTGCCAACAAATTCAAAATATCCCTTCGAAGTCAAAAATACCAATGTTAGAAGATATTGATAAAAATGAAATGGTAAATAAGATTTTTAGCCCTATTTCACTATTATAGGGTTAATTTTTTCTAATCTATAGTTTCTCTTGGGGTTTAAAATCTTTTTTGGAGACATCACTAATACCCTGGATGCATATTTGTCTTCACTTACAAGTTTCGAAGCAATATCTTTTCATTTAACATTTTAACACTCACGAGCACAGTCTTTGTTCTTTCCCATGCTCCAATTTTTTTTTGAATGTAACCGAGTAGACTTTTATTTCTTTTTCATACTGGTGAAGGTTACACGAAAAATAATCCCTTGGAGTCTCCTTTAAGCTCTTTTCAGTCTCTCTAAACATGAAAAGATTGTCGAGTGATATTGCTTCCTTTCACACTCATTTAAAAGGTTTTGAAAGGGCGTCTCCCAAGTAGCAGTTTATCTCTTTTTCAGACTTCGGAGACTAATATTACGGAAAATGACAACCCTAGAGTCATATTTAAGTTCTTTTCAAACTCTCTAAACATGAAAAAACACTGAGTTTTCCTTCTTTGGACTCATTAAAAATCACACATTGAAGGTCCCATATGGGACCGAACCCTTACTTCTTCCAGCTCGTTAAACAAAGGAAGAGGAACTTACCAAATGTGAGTTATATCGAGCATGTGTTATCCTCCTAGAGATCTTAAAAAAAAAGAGGTACTCATCTATCTGGATGGGGGAAAAAATCTAAGGAAGTAATCCAAGCCATTTTTTAGAATCATCACAAGTCACTCTTGCAGTCTCCCTTGAACACGACACATTGTCTTTACATACATTTTAAACCGATGAACCTCTACATTGAAACAATCCTAAGATTTTCTTTACTCTTTTGGGTCACCCGATGAAAGTCAGTGTATCCACTACATCATGTTTTGGTCCATGTTAATTTTCTTTATTTGTGCCTCAGTGTTCAAGGGATGTATCCACCTTGAGAGTCAACCATCACAAATTTCCAGTTTAAATACCAATTTTAGTCCATACTCATTTGATTCACCACCTTACATCTCTAAGTTAGTTTCATGTCATTGATGAGGGATACATGAAGGCCCTCCAACAAGTCTTTTCCTATTGACTTCAACACATTATCTGGGAAATTTGACTTAGAAACCATTTAGTACCTTGGGACCCGCATGCCTCAATGGTAGGCCTTCTCGCCTCTGACAACAAGTTTACATCATTGAACTATAATCAAATGATTCCAAAAATGTTCGACTTCAACTCATCTATTCACATTCGTTTGATTGTACTAGGGTACCTTGGGAATCATTGACATCACTGGTGATTTCCCTCTCACTCGTTAACGGTTTACCTCAATGATCGGTAATCAAGTGGTTTCTACCATGCTCGACATCAAAACATCTATTCACATGGCTAGATTTGTACCACATCGAGATTGGGACAAAGACCCTGGGTTGAGTGTTCACTCTGATATATGCTTTACCCAGGCTGCGAAAGGAGATCATTTGAGCATGTTGATATATATATTGTCAGATAGATCCACTTTGTATTGGTATGTACCTATGTTCTGTCATCTTGTATATTCACTGTGTATTTTGCGTGGCTATGATCAGTTCATGTCATGGAAGTATAGATCCACATTATATCTGTGGTGGATATGCCCTTAAGTCAATATGATTATGGATCCCCAGTGTATTTGATAGCGACCATACCTTAAATTCCTTTATCAGTCAAGCATAGGTATGCTTGCCTTGGGTTTGAAACATATCATAACATTTTTTTTATGGTTGTTTGCAGCTTCTACCAGTTTCTTCGACTTCGTACCCTTGTTTCAAAAGTCTACAAAGCACTTCAATCATTAGTTTTCGTCTTCTGACCTCTCACTTTGGGGGGGAATCTGTTACACATCAAAATTCCTCACTTCGATAATGTCTCATTATCATTGTTGCAAGTGTCACACTTTTGTCGCAAGTGTCACAAAATTCATATTTTTTCTCACATGTGTCGCATTGTAGACGACATGATAAGAACACTTGGGACATCCTCTAAGACTTGTTAGAAGAGTAAAACATGTCATTTGGAAAAGTTTACAAGATTTTACCTTGAAGAAGAATCATCCTAAAAAGTATTTTTGGAGATTAGTGCTCCCCTACCCACTTGAAGGGAGCACTAGATCTCCTTGTCCTCTTAGTAGGGAGCATTATAGCGCTCTGTAGCCAACTTTGAGGGAGCGTCAATATGTTGAGAGAATCTTGGGGAAGAATCCTCCTTATATATAAGGAAAGCTAAGAATTATCCGAGTCGGTTTGGCTTGAATCCAAGTTAAAGGATGGAACTAAGGGAAATCCCACAACTAATGGAGTCATATCCTAAACTTATCCCAAGAATAGCTAAGGTGGTTGAGCCTCTCAATGCATATATAAGGAGGCATTCTCATGGTGAAAGGGGGAGATATATCAGTGAAAAGTATTGTCATTCTGATCATGGATCTTTTGAGAAAGGGGTTGGATAAGGAGGACTTGGTGAGGCTATTGCATCTACATCTACAGTTTCTAAGCACCTTGTTATGTTCTCATTCATATATATTCTTGGGATGTTTCCTTCATGTTTGTGTACATTTGAATGCGCTCGTCCTTCAAGTAAATATAGTATTCATTTTATTTTTTGTCTATTGAATTGTAGAACTCATTAAAGGGCTTTAATATCAAGTTCAACCTGGACTGAGCAAGGACAAACTTCAGAAAAAGGTACTCATGCTTTCTTCCTCTTTTCCCTTGACTAGTTTAACTACATTTAAAGTAATGTCAGTGATCAATGTTAGAATTTTTCTATCTTGGTCATAGGGGTCTAAGATCCAAGAGTATATTCACTTGTCCGTAGGGGAATTTTCCTAAATCAAATAGAAAACAAGAAATTTCCCAACTCAATGAGATAAATAAGGATGTTTTGGAAATATACTTGGTAAATCCACTAAGTCTTTCCATTGTGACTAATGCCTAAAATAAAAGAATTCACAACAATTTGGAACGAGAGGTTTCTGAAAGGATTTGTGATGGATAATTACAAGTTGAAAGAATAAGTTGGAGAACATTGAAGAATTGTCCAAAATTTATATTTTGTGGACTTCCTACAGAGAGAGTTTAGTTGCAAAAATGTCTCCCTAATTTTGTATGTAGAAATTATCTACTCGTAAATTGAAATGTAAAGGAAGTCCAAAATGTATAAAAGGATAAAATGTGTGGAAGGAAACATTGGAACTGTAACCCTAGCAGTTACAGACGTTGAAGAGCCTCTCTTGTTTTATAAAAGAGAGTGATTGTAATAGACTAAAGAAATTTTTTCTTGATATTCCATTGTAATTATCTTATTGCATGAATAAAGGAAAGAAGGATCATTTTGAGTCGTGAATGGTATTTAGTTGTGATATAATATTCTCATTCATTTCCAATTGATTCTAGTTGGTTAGATGTATGCTAATGCAAATTTTTTATGTTTATTATTCAATTAAACCGATTCGTTCATGGTTGCAATAAGATACATTGGTGATGTATTAGGATTAGTAGATAATTCATTATTTTTTTAACATATTGTTGACAATGATAAATCCTTCTAATGTTTAGCAATATAATTTAATGTTATATCTGACTCTTTTTTATTAACTCTTGATCAATAAAAATTTGATTGAGAGATATTTTAAGTAGCATAGGTTTTTGTTTTCATCAATTACATTTAGAAATAGATTAAATGTTATAATATATTTGATTTCCTTCTTTGTTATTAAAAATATTAGTGGCAACAAATCTCACATGGGTTTTAGAGTTTTCCATACCAAATGAGAGTGATTCTAATTGAGACTTATCATCATGCATTCTCCCTTACTGATTGACATAGGCCATTTCTTCATGTTAAAAAAATTGTGACTACAAGGATGGCCATAAAAATGAATGACTGATAAAAAAAAAATTATAATCCTAACCTTAGTTGTTCTACTCCTCTGAATCATATCTCTCAGTGTCGTATATAGACCCTAAACCCACATCTGAATGTAGTTTCCACCCCTTCTCAATTCTCCAATTTTTGGAGTGCATCCCAACCCAATCCTGAAGTCGTGATTTCTCCCATGATATAACTTGTTGAAATTGTTTTATTGGACAAATTCTCCCATGGATTGACCCAAGGTTTCAGTAGACAAACTAGGAAATAATATGTCGAATATCCTCTTCCTGGAATGCACATAAAACCTAAACTCGAAATACCAATCGACCCCAAATTTCCAACCAATAGAGTAATCCCAACAACTACAACCCCTAATTACAACATTTCCAATATATTCAAGGGAATCTCTCATCCTTTTGAGTTAAGTTTCGAAGAGTTTTTATCTATTGTTGTTGGTGGACCACAAATTCCCCCTAATTCACCTCCAATTAATCCTACAGATTCATCTGAGGAATATTTTTCAAAAGAATATCCTTTAGAAAACCCTTTAGACTATAGTCCCATCAGAGATATGGCCAACACTAATTCTAACCCAGCATGTCTTTCCTAGGATTTAGTTTTTTTTCTAGGGTATCCACATCATTTACCTAAGCATCCTGAAAATTTTCTTCCAAATTTTGATTCTGATAAGAAATATTCTATGCATGATCATATTTATAAATTAATTATTTCATTAAGATTAATAAATTTTCAACATGAGGATGTGGTATGCAAGTTATTCCCTTACACTTTTAACGGAAAATCTTTGACTTAGTACTTTTCTCTTAGAAAAGGATCAATCACAGATTGGAATTAGTTTGAAACTTCTTTCTCAAACAAATTTGGAGATGAAAAAATACCAACAACTTTGGTTTTATAGATATCCAAAATTAAAATGGATCCTAAAGAGAAAGTCGTAGATTTTAATGAAAGATATATATCACTGATAAATAAAATTATAGATAGTTCTAATCTCTAAGCATCCAAATGGTCATAATGTCCATTTCAGTAGGTTCCATTCGTCCAAATATCTTGTCATCAATTATGCTTCTTTTTCCATTTTTCATCCTATGTATTTTATGGATACCACTTTCTATAGTCTACTACATCTTAATAAAAATGATAACCGTTGTTCAAATGATATAGTGGAACTAAGAAAACAAGGACTCACCATGTCAAGAATTTTTTGTATCTCAATTAAGGAGACTAGACAAAACAAGTAATGAAGTAAGACATGAGAGAAATGGCTTGAGACTTTTAACAAATTGAAATGTGTTAGCTATATTTGTGGTGTCAGGGCACAAGGGTACACAGGTTTGCAGGTTTCTCAAGGAGCGCCCAAGAGTAGCGCATAAAAGGAAGTCCTTTTAGACTTAAAATCAAGCGAGCGGGCACTTCATGCTTCAGCTGAAAGAATTCAGCGACAGAGTCGAACAATGATTGATGGGTAATTGCAGAATAGCCGAGCCGTGTCAAGAATAGCGCTTAAAGTTTGAAGGAGGACAACGGTTGGAATTCTTCAGGAGGCACTCGCAAAGTTATGAGGGCCATTGATCGCGATCGGTACAAGCGAAACAGTTATTTCGCGAGTTCGGGGTTCGTGAGTTTGAAGGGTGAACCATATCCCTTTGGTTGCGCGAAACTCCGAGCTGCGAAAGGTGCCCAGAGAAGGTCAACCTTCGCTAACCATCACGTCTCGGGACTTCGTGAAAGGGGAGCACAAAGGCTCTACCCTCCAACTCGCGAGATTGCGAGTTGCAAGAGCCTTTGAGGTTGGGCCCACGGTCTTGGCACCCGATCACAGAGGAGCATGCCCGAGGAAAGGTGCCAGCGTGCGCAATGTGATAAGGCAGGGCCCACAACGCGGATGAGATAATCTAGGCCATCCAATCTGCAGAGGGACACCTGGCGCATGATTAAACCGCCTCAAAGTTTCGCCCATCACAACTCCAACACGCAAAGAACAGTTCCTTTATATTCCGATGCGCGAAGTACCGAGAGGGTCCCAGACCAAGTTCCACGGTACCATTGGGAGAATTAGGAGCCGTCCGATCTCAAGGATGTGTGGCGGCCGATCGATCTGCCTCGGCACATCGCCTCTCGCGACTTCAAAGCACAATGAACAACTCCATTACTTTGCGATGCGCGAGGTGGAGAGAGCATTCAGCGGCACGGGCCAAAACGAATCTGGACCGTCCAAATCTCATTGGGACGGGTGTCGAGCCTATCGGCATATCGCAGATCGGGGTTTCGGAGAACAGGGAGTGAGAGTTTTGTATTGCAGAATCGCGATATGTGATTTCCCGATGAAGACGAAGGTGGTCCCTAGAAGAGCCAGCGAGAAGGCCAAGGTCAGGCGCTGAAGGCTATGAAGGGATTGGAAAGGACCTATGGATCGGGTTGTTGTAGCAGTGATTCCCGAGGGATTCCAAGGGGTCGCTTCGGCTCAGAAGAGGGTAGGTGAAGCCTCGCGTCACCCATTTACTGCAGATTATGGGTGTCTTGGCTGGAGTTTACTCAGGAGGGTCCCTTGTACCGTTTCCTTTCAGAAAAGTCACACCGAGTCTCCAACTCGCCAGAAGAACCTGCACACGCCAATTCAACATTAACAAGGGCTCAGCTACCCCCTGGCGTGAGCCATGCTGAATTGAAGAGGTGTATGACAGGGGAGTAGAGGACAGATTTGATTGAGGAGACGACCCCCATTGGAATCCTTGAGAGGTTGTTGCTAGGCGGATTTTTGGCTAAGTATATAAACTCGGCCTTTGTATTTTGTAAGGGATCGATGGTTGAGCAGATCTCCTAGTTGTAAAGTTTTAACGAAGTACTGTAAATCTGATATGTATGGACTTTTGAGACTTCTTGCCTTATGAATGCCAGTTTCTTCCATGTCTTTGTTTACACTGTGTTAGAGCAGCTCAGAATTGGCGGATCCAGTCGAGTTGTAGCTATTATAGGATGATGTTGTAATGGATCACTGTAATGGTTACAGAGTCTCTAATCGGTTCTTGTGTTTTCCTTAACGCTGAATAGCTTCAAATTGGAGGATCCAGTCAAGTCTTCTCTTCAGTTTATTGAAGCTCTGAACCAGGAGGATCTTGCATTCAGAGTTTTTCCCCTACAAACCGCTATAGGCCTATTGTCCAGAGCTATTTGTTCACCTTTCTCACTAAGTCTTCCACCTATTCATATTCTAATCAACCTGCTGGCTGAAGTTAGGATTCCAGACCTCCTTTGTTCTTTACGTACCAGATCCAGTCCCCGATTTAGAGTGATGTTTCCTCAAGTTTCTCTCCATTTGATCATCTATTAAACAAACCGTGACATCAAACTGATGGGTGTCAGGCTCTGCTCCTGCAAGCAATCTAGGAGTGACTTCTAACGCTAACAAAATGCATAGAATAAGTTTGTGTCCTCATTATTGGAGTAGAGTAATTAATCGCCTTAGGAAATTAATCCTTCCTCCATACAAGAGTTGAATAAGATAAATCACAAGTTACTAGGTGATAATAATCACCATAAGTGATTAATCCCTCTATCCAGATTTAGATAAACCCGTCCAAAGTTTTCTTAAAGTTAGGTGATATTGTTATTTTCTAGTCAGTTTGAAACAATTATTTGTCCTATGAAATGTTGTTTTTCCTCACCATGATTTGCAGAGGGCCTTTGCTTGTTAGTATTAATGTAGATTTTGGAATTCAGAAAAATGGTAGAAAATGGAAAACCTGACACCTACACTATGTTGAAGTTAGTGCTATAGACATACAAAATGATGTATATATATCCCTATTCTATTGATGTTTATGTTTGAATCCCTCTTTATATCCATTTTGTGCTATAAACATACAAAATTATACTTCATAATTTAACTATGCTCAAACCCTTTAAAGAATTTTATCAATAAGAAAACACACACATTCAGAGGACCACGAACGCATTCTTAAGACCATGCACGCATTCTTAAAAATGTTCATGCGTTCCTACCACTAAACCTACGTGGAAATCAAAGTGGAGGTTTGGCCACATCCAAACCTATAGGTATAGGAACGGGTATGCGTTCCTAAGAATGTGCACGTGTTCCTACGAGTTCTCATTCTTACTCTTTCCCTTTCCACTTTTTCGGCCACAAATTTCTTGCAGTCATACAATAACAACAAACGAATATGCAATATCCTTCTAGGAGGAAGCATTTATAAGAAATATTGCTCAATTGAAATGTTGTAAAATTAGTCACCAAACTAAGTTAAAATTGGAACAATTTATCCTTGGATATACATTATAAAGGTCAAAGTCTAGATCAAACATTTAAAGATGAACTAAATTGTACTAAAAATAGGCTAAGAGGACAATTTCACCAGAAAGACAAGGGAAGTTCAATGAGAATTCATTGGTAATGGCATTTTTCATCAGAATCTAGTGATGTAAATTTAGGCCAAATCTTAATTTTCTATTGTTTAAATTGCATTTATGAATGCATATACAGATTCAACATCATTAGAAAAAAATCTTCAAAAAAACCCATGAGTTACAAAGTTAACCAATCAAATCCAAAAAATTTCACAAAATTTCGAGCAAAATTAAATGGATATCTACTTCAAGAAAAATTAAATGGATATCTACTTCAAAAACATCAAATATGAAAAATAGCGGAAAACAACATTCGATTTCAATCTCAAATAAATGGACATGGCTTATTTATTACCAAAGTTATTTCATGGTGAAAGCCTATATGCTTGTGCAGGAGACCCTCATTGGCAGTGTAGAATTTTTCCTCCACCTTAGTTCTCGGAGAAAAACACACATATGGTTGTTCTTCCCATCCAAACATTTCCACAAATGAGTTGAAAATGACGACCAATTTGATAGGAAACCCTGTGAAGAGTAGAGCATTGTGTTCTAGGACCCGCTGTTCTATCCATTCTCTCTTGTTGTCTATGGTCTTCATTATATCTGCAATCCCTCCTTTGGGATCATCAGAATTAAAGTATTGGTATGCAAGGAGAAGAACCTTGGGAAATAGTTTATTTTCATCTGATATTCCTCCTATCATCTTCTGCTCTAGTATTCTTCCTTCTAATAAACTGCACATGATTTCTGATGATCCACTCTCACTATCTATGTATTACAACAACCCAACCGAATACAAATGCAAAACAAAAACATAAGACATGCGATAGAAAAATGCAGAGCCAGAGGGAAGCTTAGGCTCAATTTGTAGAATAATTAAGAAATACAATGACGAAGCTTTGTACAAAATGGAGATTATCAAGATAGTGTTTTAACAACGACAGACAAGAATAATATAAGGTTTTGGATGACATGGATATTATCAATATATTATTTGGCAATGAGAGATTAAAAGATAAGGTTTTGTATGACACTAGATCATTGGTGGCCAATATCCATCCTGCTACGCAACATTTAATTTTGCGGCAGGTGGATTATCGGCCGATAATCTACTTGTCCAAGCATTCAATGTTGCATATCAGGATAGATATTGCTTGCCTAGATCATCAACATATTCCCAAATCCCTATAAAGAGAAATTTTTTTGTGCGCATATTTGAGATAAATAACAAAGAAATACATAGTTTTAAGTGTAAAAAACTTTTTGAATCTTACCAATTATATAAAATGCCAACTATAAAATGTTTGGAGAATTTTTTTTAAAAACATGTTGTTACAAATTTATCATGAAAATAATTATTAAATATTTATATTAAACATGCAATGGCAAACAAATATCTTCAAGTAACAATATAAAATTCTATTTCAATCAATCGTTCCATGCAATCACAAATAATTTGAAATGCAAACACATTACGCATCAAACTGACTATTAACCAACTAAATTTGTTCAAATATTTGTTATAATTAACTTTCCATGTCCTCTGTCACAAGATGAATAAAACATAATACAATTAGTGAAATAAATATAACAAAAAGATACAACAACAGTATAAATGATGAAATAAAACATGTACATATCACTCTTCACTGTCATCACCCTGATTATGTTCCTCACTTGGCATGATAACACTGTTTCTCTCAAAAATATGATTTTATCTAGGGCTGTGTCTTAATACGAACCACTAATCCCTATCCATCACATCTGGGTAAAAAAACACTTGGTTGTAGTGTTTTGGGAAAACATAAGGCTTCTTAGCTTCATCCCACATCTTTCTAGAGTTGATACATATTAGGCCACTATTGCAATCTTCCGTTACATTATTCTAATCAAATTTGTCCCACCACTTGCACCTAAAACTAACACATTGGAAAGAAGAGAAGTCCACTCGGATGATCTCTTGTATCTTTCAAATGTACCTAACTTCCCCCATACTAGGTTTTTATCGCGGTGGCTAGCACCAATAGATTGGTCGAAATCAACTTCCATTCCACATTCTTCTTTCATGTGTCCATCATCGACATCCTCTGTGCGAAAATGATGTCCATATTCCCACATATATGGGAATAAATGCACCAATAAAAAAGTGAAAAAATCACATTTTTGTATGTCTAATAACCCAACCAATAAAATATAAAATATAGATGTTACAATTCAAAGGTACATTATGAAGTTAAAAATGTACACAAAGATAGTATTATAGATTTGTTGCACCCAATCCCTATTTTTAGTGCATCATCTTCATCACGCAGGTAATGACAAGATGCACCATATTTCTCTCTAACTTGGTCAACAACCCAAATGTTGGGGAATATCATTGGCATATTTTCTTTTAAATGATCAAGATAAGGCATGATTCTACCATTCAACCATCTGAATGATTTCCTCTCACTGTCCCAATTCCTCCTCTTCTATTTGTACAATGTGACCTACGACTGTGTTTCCTCCTAATTGTAGAGAATGAATTTATTGATGGCATCAATTTCAGAATTCATTGATGTATATATTCATGAAATCAAACCGACATATAGTCTATATGAGATCAAAATATACGTTATGAAGTTCAGTGTGAATAGTAACTATGTAGAAATTTGACAAACGATAAGTCACTTACTCTTTATCAAGTGTCTTTTTCCATTTGTTTGGAGAATCTCCCCTTCTCTTTTGTCTTCATCCCTTTCATTGTCCCAAATCACCACACCTGGTGTGTTGTCGATATTCTTGATGTACTCATTGGTATAATATAAAGACTCATATGATATGTACCCCTCTTTCATAGACCCCTCGGTTTTTTCCCATTTGTCAAACAAATCCTTTCAATTTATTCATGTACATCCCTAAGAAGAACATCCAATCACAAGACATCACTCCTGGTGATGGATCCAACTATTGATCTGAAACATTGAAAATCAAGATGACGACTGTGGAACATATGAGCAATTGTATTAATAATTAAACCTTATCTACTAGGTGAATTAGAAGATTAACCTACAAGTCCATGAAACTCATTGGCAAAACCTTCTCAAACATATAAACAATCTCATCTATATCTTGACGCCATAGTGGAATACTAGCCATATGAATCTCCTTTGATGTGATCCAACGTACCAATGTAGATAATTTATATATAACACATCGTAAGTCCTGGGGGAAGTCATGGTTCACACACCCATGCACGAGTAGAGGATAATAACACTATAAATTAAACACATACAAAATTAATTGTGTTTTATCCCATGGCATAAAAATTAAAACAAATAATAAAATAATTTTTTTGACATATGTACTCTTAGAAGGTTCAAATGGTCATGTGATTTCAAACCTGACAAATGGTCTTGCATAGTGAAGTTGTGTCGTAGTGAAAAAACATATAAACAAGGCACCTTCACACCCAATATAACTTCATTTTCCAAAGAAAAATCATATTTCTTCAAAATCCATGGGACATCACCTTCTTTGAAAGAACAAGAGGGACCAAGCTCTCCTCTACTTTATTGTCTTAGCCAATGTTTATTTTTAGTTTTTGAAGAAATAAGATCTCTCCTAACAACGAATGTGTCACTTTCTTTTGATGATATGTCCCTCCATAAAGAAGATGAAATATTTTTAAATATATGCATGGGATCTAGTAAGTGGGCATTCTTTATATGCTCCCAATATGGGAGCTCAGAAAAGATAGATTTCATTTTCATTACAATGGGAAATTTTTCAACATAGGTGTCGAAGAATTTCGGATCATTGAACATAAGCTCCTCATTTGAATCAAACATTTTTGTAATCTCCTTCTCCTCTCTCTCATATGCTCTAACCCATTTTGCTATTGTCATTATTGTAGACCTTTGGGTTTTCTTCGGTTTACCATTAAAAGTGGATGTAGGTCTTTTGCAAGGGTGTTGTTCTGGGAGGAATACCCTGGAGAAGTCATACACTTTATTTGGTAGTTGGTTGGCCCACCTATCCTTTAGAGAAGGTCCAAAACATTTACATCCTTGATATCATTTTTTTATAAGACCTACAAATTTATTATTTATGGATATAGAGAATGTTAGCATTGAAGATCAGAACAATTGAAAGGAATTAAATATGCAAAAAAATATTATTCCGTATATAAACAAATCAATAAACATGTAATTTACTAGAGAAAACTCCTAAGATTGGATAATCATGTGCGGTTTAAGCACATATGCCATACAGTGTAAAATTCCTCTTTGTTGTGATGGGTCTTTGATCCAGATTTTATGAGTAGAACAAAATGACTATAGATTATTAACAGGTTCTTAACACAAAATAACAGATTTACAGTAAAATTGGTTTTCTATTCAATAAGGAAATAAGATGAAACTGTAAAATGCAACGAAAACAAGCTTGTTGGAATGGTGGCGGCTTATCTCTGAGAAGAGATGTGACGGTTGCACTCATTCGCAAGAACATGATTACAATGAGGCTCTGAAGACATTTTTACAATAAACGGGAATTCTAAAAATCCTAGACATCCAAAAACCTAACCCTAGGAGATGAAGTGCCAAAATTCATGTGGGCCCCATTTGGGTAAGCTAGTACATCAACTTCCCGGGGTCGTAACTTTTGCATACGATCTCCGTTTTAGGTGTATGATAGCCCGTTGAAAATGTATATCTTCGAGGAGATTCATTTTGGGGGATAAATCATGCCTTCATCTATCATTGAGAAGCTTGATCCATAAAAACGTTCATTTAGGCCATCAAAATGGCCCCAGAAGTTAAAACTACTAAAAATAGTAAATTGCCAAAATTGTTAGAAAATAATTTTGAGCCAGTTGGAAAAGTTCGGTGGCCACCAATATCAACCTTGATCAATTTTCCCTCCTTAGGAAGAAATGGGCTCCATTTCATTTATTTCCACCATCATATGAGGAAATTTTTGTTGAATTTGGTCGCGGGTGAGCCACTTGCCTTGGTGCAGGAGCTTCCCTGCTTTGACGACTCGATAAAGCTAGATCCTTTCCTATCGAGTGTGCTTCATCTGTGTGTCCACAATTTGATCATTAGATTACTTTTGTATGTATTTGATGTTGAGCTCTATTTGTTTTAGCTCCTTTTCTACATCTGAGGTGTCCAATAATGGTGGGAAATAAGAGCGAAGGAGATCCATGTTGAACACTGGGTGCAGACCAAGGAAAGGAAAAATGTTGAGCTAAAAAGTGTTATCGCCCACAGCCTTGGTGATGGTGTATGGTCCATAACAGAGTGGGAAAAGCTTACTATCGAGTCCTATAAGGCGTTCTTTCTACAAGTGCAACCAAACTTTGTCGCCCACCTGAAACTTATGTGGCATCCGATGTTGATCATGGCGCTGCTTGTACTTGTCATTAGATTTTTGTAGGATCTCTTGAACCTATTGGGGGATGTGTTGGATCTACTCAATGGACCAGGTGGCTTGGTCATCTTTAGTTGGAGTAGGATATGAGTCAGTCGAGGTGACTGCAAGGGGAAGTGCAACATCTATGGGACCCAATGGTTGGAATCCCAATCCCACTTGAAAGGGGTTGTGGCCGGTTGAGCTATGCAGGGCTCAGTTGTAGATATGTTGGACATAGGGAAGGCTCTCATCCCATGTGCAAGGGTGCTTTGAATTATACATGTGAAGGATATGCACAATCATTCGATTGACGACCTCGGTTTGGCCATCTGTCTGGTGGTGGAAGGTCGTGGATTTGGTGAGCTTGGTGTCCAACAGTGGCTAGAGGCTCGACCAGAATGTGCTAAGAAATCAATTGTCTTGATCTGAGACAATGGTTTGTGGGATTCCAAAATGTACCCAAACTCATTCAAATAAGAGCTTGGCAGTGGCCTCTACTGTGATGTTCTTCTTCCAGGCAACCAGAATCACCATCTTAGAAAAGTGATCAACAACCACAAAAACACAGTCATTTCCCCGCTTGATGGACAGGAGGCATGATATGTATTCCATTGATATGGATTCCCATGGCCTATCAGGAGTAGGAAGAGGGGTGTATAGGCCCTGCTGCTTAGTGATCAGTTTGGAAATAGCACATGCAGTGCAAGACCTGATATACTTGCTGACCTCTTGTCAAAGTTTCAACCAGTAGAAATGTTTCTGTAGCATTGCCAATGTCCTTTTGACGCCAAAGTTTCCTGCCACCTGACTTTAGTGGGATTCCCTAATCATCTTCTCTTACTCACCTGATGGAATACAGATATGGCCCAGACAAAACAACAACCCATCCTGAAGATGGAAATTAACGACAACTGCGTTTGCACCCAACATTTGGTAGGTGGTGGCAAAGTCCGGGTCAATCTCATAGAGTTGGGGCCATCCAGAGGTCTCATGGTTGCAGGTGTCTAGAACCATGGTAAGTGCCACGATTTGTGGTATGTTGAGGCAATCAACGATGCGATTGGTGCTTCCTATTTTATACTTGATGTTGAGGTGGAATTGTTGCAAGTATGTGGACCACTTTTGATGGCGATCATTTTTCAATTTTCCTTGCGTCTGCATGAACTGCAGTGGTTTATGATTAGTGTGGATGACTGTCTCCATCCAAAGAATGGAATGTCTCCACTGGCGGCAAGCTTTCACAATGGAGTATATTTCTTTGTCGTAAGTATGGTACTTACAGACAACATCTGATAGTGTCTCACTATGATAGGCCACGGGGTGGCCGTGCTGAATGAGAATGACTCCCACCGCATAGTCTGAAGCATCTGTCTCGGTCTCAAAGGGTTGTTGCAGGTCTAGTAGTTAAATTACAGGGGCTGAGCACAAGCACTGCTTCAAATCGTCAAATGCTTGTTGTTGGTACTGGCCCCACGAAAAATTTTCCTTACCACCACCCCTGGTTATTTGGATAAGGGCCTATGAAATATGGGAGAATCCAAACATGAACCTATGATAGAAATTGGCAAGGCCGAAGAAGCTCCAAAGCTCAGTGACTATGGTTGGGGCTAGCCAATTATGGATGACTAAGATCTTGGTTGGATCCACATGTATGCCATGTTTATCAATTACGTAGCCCAGGTAATGGACCTTGTCCATGCCGAAGGAGGATTTTTCCAAGTTGACATATAGCTTGTGTTGTCGTAGGGTGTGCAGAACATGTCGAATATGCTGCAAGTGTTTAGCCCAAGTCTTACTGTAAATGAGAATGTCATCCATATACACCACTACAAAAGTATTGTTGAATAGTCGCAAGATATCGTACATCATCCTCATGAAAGTGGTTGGATCATTTGTCAAACCAAAGGGCATGACCAACCATTCAAAAAGGCCTCCCTTTGACTTGAAGGTGGTTTCCCATACATTTGTTTGTTCTATCAGGACCTGGTGGTAGCCAAACTTCAAATCAATCTTATTGAAGTATTTATCCCCCGTGAGTTGATCAAGGAGGTCGTCAATTCAGGGAATTGAGTACTGGTTTCTGACTTTGGTTTTATTCATATCCCGGTAATCAATGCAGAGTCGCCAGGTTCCATATTTTTCTGTACCAGCACAACTAGGCTCCCACAAGGTGATGAGCTGGGATGGATGTGCCCCTTGTGGATCAGTTCTTATATCTATCACTTGATCTCCTCATTCCCTAACAAAGAGAAACGATATACTGTCCCATTGGGCAGCATGCGTCAAGGGTCATATCGATGGGGTGATTGACCTGATAGTGCAAAGGTACCCCGGTAGGTGAGGAGAAGATATCTGAGTATTCTTCCACGACCTTATATACTTGCTTATGCTATGTGGAGAGGTAAGCCGCAGAGACACTGGATGTGGATGTGATCCTTCTCTTGTTATGAGAGAAAATCATGAAGAAGACAAACTTCCTCATCTAAGAGACAAACTTCCTGCATTGATTAGCAGAGATCAAGGAAATAACACTAGGTGGGACTAGCTCGAGTATCCTATACAATTTCCTGTTCAAAGTAATAATAACACTACGAGGCCTAGAATCATATACAAAATGACATTTCCATAAATGAGGCTGGCCCAAAATAACATAACAAACTTCAAGAGGAGAAACATCACACAATACCTCGTCTTTGAAGGGCTTGATGTCGTACGATGGTCGACACTATTCTCTGACACGGAGATCGTTGCCTTGGCAGAGCCATCCAATGGTGTAGGGTTATGGGTGTGGTGTTGTTGGCAGGGCCAACCACTTGATGACCTCTCTTGAGATGAGGTTCTTTTGGCTACCACTATCCATGATGAAGTGCAATGGGGTGCCTTTTACCCATATCTGTGAATGGAAGAGGTTTTCTCCTTCTTCTGGCTCGTCTGGTTCACCAAGCTTGAGCTTGGTGGTAGCAACAGTGGCACTAGGTTCCGCATAAATAATCTGTATTCCCCTTTTTGGTTCTAGCTCAGAGTCTTAACCTGCATCTGATTCAAAGGTTTTCACTTCAGGCACCAACGACTACTTTGAGCAGTAGTCAGCAATGTTATGCCAAGGGATCTTATGGAAGTTGCACCACTTTCCGGTATCTTTCTTTGTCTTCCTGGTGTCATTCCTTTCTTCTGTCTTGGATTGGTTGTCCTGATACTATCCATATTTTCTTTGTCCTTTTTTATGTGGGTTGGGGCCTCCCTTTCCTATCTTTTTTTGTGAGGAGTCCCTAGGCCCAAATTGTTGCATCCTTTGTTTGATATTCTACTTGATTTTGATGACATATTGGTAGGTTGCGCCCAAGGATGAGATGCCCAAAAATTCCATTTCGGTCTAGATGTATCTATGCAGAGAACTGTGATACTTGAGCACCAGATGTCGCTCTGAATCTTTGATATCCATCTTCGTGCGAAAGGTATGAAAGATATTCATGAAATCTAGAACTGCTTGGTCTCTTTATTGCCGCAGTGTGGTCCATTTGGTATACAATTCATCATAACTTCCAATAGGGTAGTATTGTTCCTTAATAGCATCCCTGAAGGAATCCTAGGTGGTCGTGACTGTAAATAATGAGGGTTCCTCTGTTTCCTTTTTCTCACAAAAAGTTTCCCACCAATCTTTGACATGGGGAATGGCTTTGAGGAGTGCAAAAGTAATCTTTTCTCTATTCGAAAAGTTATGGATAGAAAAATACCCTTATAGTATATTCAACCACTTGTGTACAGTATCTGTGTCTATGTGACCTTCAAATATAGGAATATCAAAGTTTATTTGTACCTTGAAGGGGGTGGCGCCTCCTCTAGAATAAGATGTGTCACCTGTTGGTAGCCACCAAAGGATTTGTGCGAAACTATCTATCATCTCGTTCCTTTGTTGTGTGAGGGATGTTAATTTTTCAAAACCCCAACCCAATTTTAGTCTCACTGATTTTTCAGCCAAATTTAAATGCCAAACTCAGTTTCAGCACTGTTTCAGCATATGTTACAGCCTTGTGTTTCAGCAAATACTCACAGCGGTGTTTCAGCATATGACTCAGCACTGTGTTTCAACATATGTTACAGCACTGTGTTTCAACATATGTTACAGCACTGTGTTTCAGCATATACTCACAGCGATGTTTCAACATATGACTCAGCACTGTGTTTCAGCATATGTTACAGCACTGTGTTTCAGCATATACTCACAGCGGTGTTTCAGCATATACTCAGTGGTGTTTCAGCATAGAAAAAACTTAACAGAAAATAAACTTCAGAACTGAAACATCAGGATTCTCAACATCGTTTTCAATGCAGAAATAAAATATCAGCAATATGCAAAACTCAGAAAATATAGACACAAATATTTTCGATCTAACTTCGACCCTGGAAAAACCCACAAGGGGAAAACCAGTGAGAGAGGGCTTTGTTTTATTTATGAGCTTCTGAGAAATTCTTTTACAGCATATTCATCTTCAGATATTTACACAAACTTATCTGGACATTCCTGTAGATTTGCTCCTCGATTTCTGAACCAGAAATCCGTACAACTGTATGGTTGTCCCAGCAATTAATGTTGTATGGACTGTCACGAAATTCGTGCCAAAACTCTGCTAAGACTCAATTTCTGTGCCACTAAATGTTGTTCGGCAGCCTTGGAATGCATGCCAATACTCTCAGAAATTGCAGCTGCTATCTCTTTTCTTCAGCTCGACCTCTCTCTTGCTCTCTCTTGTTCTCTCAACAAGAATGCTTGAGCTCCTCTTGTTC
>ML778853.1:486734-499894 GCA_009831015.1 Picea engelmannii | reverse complement strand
GAGTCATGCACATAGCCTCTTTCAATAGGTGATGGATTGAACAGTCACTGGATTCCAAGTGAAAGCGTTCTTTTTAAGGAGAGCAATGAGATGTGTGGCAATTTTTCCACAATTTTGAACAAACTTGTGATAATACCCTATTAAAAAAAGAAAACGACACAAGATATTAAGATTTTTAGGGCGGTGTCAATCCTTCATAGCTTGAATTTTCTTAGGATCCACCTGTATTCCATCCTTTCCAACAATATGACCCAAGTACTCCACTTCAGGGGCTCTAGAGGCACATTTATACTATTTGAGGAAAATTTTGTGTTGAGAGAGTAGATGGAGAAATTGATCCACATGGGAGAGATGGGATTCCCAAGTTTTACTATAGATGAGAATATCATCAAGGAAAACTAAGAAAAAATGACAAAGGAACTGACTAAGACATGATTCATGAGACTTTGAAAAGTGGAGGGAGCATTACACAAGCCAAAGGGAATGACCAAGAACTCTTAGTGACCCTCATGAGTTTTAAAGGTAGTCTTGGGAATCTCTTCCTCTTTCATATGTACCTAGTGGTAGCCAGAATGGAGATCAAATTTAGTAAAGTATTGAGCACCACTCAACTCATCCAATAGTTCATTAATGATAGGAATGGGAAATTTTTCTTTGATGGTGACTTTGATGAGGGCATGAAATTTGGGACACATGTGCTAAGTTCCTTCCTTCTTGAATACCATGACCATGGGAAATGAATAGGGGTTGGTACTAGGATGGATAACACTTGCTTCAAGAAATTATTATTTCATTATTCTAAGAAAAGGGATGATGATAAGGGTAAACACTGGTAGGGAGGCTACCTATTACTAGAGGAACACAATGATAATGAACACCACGGGAAGGAGTAAGTCCATGGGGAGAGGAAAAATCGGCTTGATATTTGGAGAGGATAGACTGAAGGTTAGGATGCATAGAGTGTGTCTCAATTGCAATAGAGTTGGGCAATAGTTCTCAGATGATCTTTTTTGAGGATCTTTTTCATTAGATGGGGAATGATGATCTCAAGGGAGCCTGATGTGATGCCTTGGAAATTATACTATTTTCCCTCTCATTGGAATTGCATGGTTATTTCCTTAAAATCCATGAGGATGGGTCCTAGAGTGCGCAACCATTCAACACCGAGAACAATGTCACAACCACCAAGGTCAATAGAAAACATATGATATTCCAGGTGGTACTAACTAATTTGTAGGCACACATTTTCACAACACCTACCACATTTCATGGAACCACCATTGGCAATTATTATTTGAAAATTGCTGACAACATGGATATAGCAATTAATTTCCTAGGAAATGTGATGATGACTAAAATTATGGGTGTTGCCACTATCAATGAGGATGATGGACTTCATGTTCTTAATGTATTCAATGAGCTTGAGGGTTTGTGGAGTACAGAAGCCAGTAAGGGCATGCAACGAAATCAATGGTTCAACTTCTGGTGGATCAGAGAGTGGAGTAGGAGCATCGGTTGGGGTAGGTATTCCACTGGGGAAACTTCGACCTCCTGGTCAGAAAAATCCTCATAAATGGCCATAAAATTTTTCTATTCCTTACACTTTTGCCTCAAAAATTATTTTTCATCACAATTATGTAAAAGGCCTTGAGTTGGCGTTCATCTATTTCTTCCTGAGTTAATTTCTAAATCTTGAGAGGAGTGGCAGGAGGGGTAGGATATGTGGTTTGAGTGTGAGGAATAAAGGATGTTTTTGGTTCTAGGAGGATATAATCTATTGGTATTCATTGGATCATTGAGTAGCTTCCAACCAAGTTTGAGGGAGAGCCATTAGGACTCGGGTTTGGATTTCATCCTTGAGGCCACTGATAAATAATTCCCTAAAGAAGGCATATGGCATGCCCTGTGTTCCGAAATCCAAGTGTTCAAAGGAAAATATAAAGTCTTCCACTGTACCATATTGTTTTGATTTAGACAAACGACCTAGATAGTGGGTGTCAGTTTCAAAGTGTTGATAAATATCTGCAACAAACTATGTCCAAGAAACATACCCTTGGAATGTATTTCTACACCATTTCTTCCATTACCATCATTCAAGATAGAGATAGAGGAAACCATAATGAAGTTTGTCCAACTCATCAGTAATTCCATGTAAGGAGAAATAATGTTCCATTTGAGTGACCTATCCTGTGGGATTTGAGCCATCAAATTTTTTCACCTCGACTTTGGGAATACAAGGGTCACGATGAGGGGAGTTGGAATGAAAGGGCATATTATGGTAAGGTTCCTCACCTTCATAGTGTGAATTTTTTTCAGAGGAGGGAGAGCCATAGGACTATTTTAACTATTGGATGAGAGTGGTGGTGAGGGAGGCCAATTCACCCTTAAATTCTGCAAATTTTCCCATTATTTTAGCCTCGAAGATTGCAGATTTGGAATTGGTGGAAGAAATTTCAAAATTCACTCTATGGATGTTCTTTGAGTGATGTTTCAATTTGGATTGCAGGTGAAGGAGTTATTGGTTGAAAGTGGTGGCCAATTTAAAATGAGGGGTGTCAAGGAGGGGAAATGGGTCCACAAAAAAAAGACATAGAAATGATATATATGATGGTGATTAGGGTGAAAAGAGGAATGAAATGGGATAGGTGTCAAATAAGGGTGTCGGAACGGGTGGGGGGTCCATGATTTTTTTTTCTTAGAATTGATAGGTACCACAACGATCAAGGAGAAGAGATAAATCCAATAAGATAGGTCGCAAATAAGGGTGTCAGTGGGACCACTATATTTTATTTTTTATTTTTTACTTCTGTAGACTTAGAATCTATCCCAAAGAATACTGCAGTGACAATTTTCCCAGAATGTTAACTGGAAATCATTTTTTGTAGGAATGTTGCAACCAAAATGTAGGAGTCAATGTTGCACGACAATATATATCTTCTCTTCCTTTATGATGGGTTATAGTTTTCAGAGTTCCTACAGACAAGGGTTTTCCCTATGTTATAGCTCTTTGATATATGTGGAGGGTCAAATAGTAGTACTCGGCCCAATATCTCAGGGAACCAACTGAGGAGGCTCAATTGTTCCCTTAGTTGTACTACTCGATTTCCTAGGTACTAGAGAGTAACTTCCCAAGTGATGTTCTCAATTTCACTATAGCGTTCAGGAAGCCAATCAGATGATCTAGAGCTAGTTTCAGGAGACCTAGGGGACTCCTGATATACATGTTGGTACATGGTATTTATGGTCGTGTATAGATTCTATCTAATGAGATACTACTTGAGGGGTACCAACAGAGGTTACAGAGGTTTCCAACAAGGTGAAACATATGTTTCTAGGAAACCCCATGAAATCGTATGTATTTCCTGCGTGTAGTCTTCCCCACCTCAATTTTACCTGTTATGCGACATATATCTATGATTTAAATACACTGCAAATACACATCTCTACCCTGGAAAAATATTCCCACAACTTCCATAAAGAAAAGCACTTTGATACCAGTTTTTAGGTACCAGATCTATTATATTATGCATAAAACAAAAATACTGTAGAAAATACCAACAGAACAATAAAATGTAGAGAACCACAACCAAAAATAATACCTTTATTGATAGGAAGCAATGTTCACTTTCCTCTTCAATGGGGAAACCTCCAACAGAGAAACTATCTATTACAATAATTCTCAAGACAAATATTTCCCATTCCTCCTACTCTCATTTATACTAATTATATCTTCTAAAGAACATTCTAGAGTAAGATCTTTCTAGAAGTAGAAGCTTCTATTAGGTTTTCTTACATTGACTTGTTCACATTTATTAAATAGGCCTTATTAACTAATGTCATCCTTTATTACATGGAAAATATAGTATTCTACCTATGTGAGGGGTTAAGGAGGTTAGGTCCCTAACATCCCTAACATACATATGCTTCTTACGAAGACAAATGGTGTATTATTAGAATGTAAATATATCCCATAGTTTTGGGCATGCGAAGGGTAGTTGGATAACCATTCTTCATGGAGATTTTTCTCTTCGAGCTAAGTTTATGCACTAATGTAGTAAAAAAATTATGGGAAATGAATGTCATGAAATTAAGAAGAATTATGGTTGTGTGTATGATAAATTATGTTGGACATGTAATCCTTGGGATTGTGTTATTGTAACATTATTGTAAATATGAAGAGTCATAGGTGATAGGAAGAGTCACCCATTAGGGAAAACCCATACTCAATTATAATGTGTTTATGAACCTCTCATGTTAATTCAAAACACCTGTGGATTTACGTTTTCTACCATACTTGGCTTGACAGTGGTGTCAGATATGGGATAACTCCATGATTTGATTCCTTTTTTGGACAATTGGTTTAGACAATTGGTTTTCATTGATTTCAACCTTTGGATAGTGATTTTGGAGATTGATGTCAACCCTTAGATATTTATGTCAACCTTTGTAGAATTTTGGTACTAGCACAAAGATATGGGTAAGAGAGTTGAGTTTTTTTAAGGTATAAAGGCATGAAGATCAATGAATATGCAGGTAATAATATTGTGGATGGATAGTACATGTCATGTCGTTTCTGGTGATATGTGGTACATCACATAGTTAGTCACGGTTAGGGAGATATGGCCTTGAGAAATTGGAAAGCCCCTTAAAGTAATCTAGAAGCCCCTAGAAGGTCAACAAGAAGCCAAAAGCTTCTAGAAAGTCATAACAAAGATTCCCTAGTCAAAGCGGTTGCACAAGAAATAAATTATATAATAAAGTGGTTGCAACAAGAAGTCAGTTCAGGGAAAAGAAGTTATGATTTGACTAAGGAATTGTTAGTTGCAACAAGAAAGTGGTTGAAAAGAGAAATTATTTAAATAATAAAGTGGTCAAAGTGGTTGCAAAGAGAAATTATTTAAATAATAAAGTGGTTGCAACAAGAAAGTAGTTAAGGGTAAAGAAGTTATGATTTGACTAATTAAGGAATCGTTAGTTGCAACAAGAAAGTGGTTAAGGGTAAAGAAGTTATTATTTGACTAATTAAGAAATTGTTAGTTGCAACAAGAAAGTGGTTATCCCTAAAAGGTGGACAAAGGGGTAAAACAATTACAAGGAAATTCTAGTGGAAGGCACTTGGAAAGTATAAATAAGAGAGAAAGGGAATCCTATTAGAACCTACCTAACTATTGAAAATTATTGAATTTATATTTTGTGAAAGGTTATTTGCAGGTATACAATGACAATTCTGAGAAAGCGTAGGTCTGAGGCAGTGAAGGTTTGAAGGAGCGAAAGTTTTAGAGCTACAAAAATTTTGACTGTTCGAGGGTTTTTGAGGTTATCCACAAGCTGCAGAGCAGTTAGAGTGTGGACACCCACAGGCCATAGTGGAGGAAAGCACAGATATCTGCAAGATATAGAAAGGGAAAGCACAGATCTATAGAAAGGGCAAGGAGGAAGATGCTTGTTCTAGGTTGCAGGATCTGAGGAGAGACTGTAGGTATGTTTGTCAGAGATTAGATACAGTAGGGATGCTACAGAGGTAAAGGTATGTTCATGGTTATGTTTTGAGATTGTATCTTAGTGGTATTGTGGAACATTCTTGAGGCATGACTTTGCGAGGTTTGGCATATTCTCTCTTGGAGGTATGGTATCTGCTGTAGTAAATGTTTTGAGGCAGATATGTTGAAGAATATTGTTGGTGCATGTCTAAATGTTATTGGTATATCTTGTGGCACATTGTGAGAGGTTTTTGTTAGTGATGTTGGTATATGGTTAATACATGATTGATGCTACATAACAGTGAGGGTTTGACACATGTTTTGACGTGAGGGATTATGGTATTTGGTTATGGACAGTGTGATGTATTGCTAGAGAAATTTTGATGGTTATATTGGTATATATCTTTGGCATATGATTGAGGTACATGTTGGGACATATAGTTGATGATGTTGGTATATATTGATGATGCATAGTTGATGTTTAGCTAACACGTGATTTTTACATTATTGAAAGAAATTGCTAGTAGCATTGTTGGCACTTGGTTTATGGATGATGTGGCATAGTACATATATTTGATCTATGAGAAGTCTTGGTTGAGGAACATCTTAGTGTTCTTGTGCATATGGTTGAGATGTTTTGGTAAGTATATCCGATCTAGTTGATAATATTACAATGATAGGTTTTGAGTATCAGGTTTACAGTGATAGAGTGATAGAAGCAGAGACAATGACAGTAAAATTGTGTGAGTTTCTGGTAGTTTGTGAGTACATCTTTATCATCTAGACAGATTCACTCATATAAATAAATATCATGAATTTGATGATGAGATTCCAAATATTGAAGGGGGGATCCCTATATGTGTTCAATCTCTGGAATATCCTTTTGAAGCACCATCTCCCCCACATGAAGAAGTTCCATCCACTTCATCGAAACCTAAAGTTCATTTGCATGATGTGATCAAGAGGATTGAAAATATGAGTCTTGATTGCAACACCATCTCATTTAGTTGATAAATATAGACCATCTCATAAAGATCCACCAAAATGTCTCACAAAAACACTTAAAAGTGTTCATCCTAATGAGGTCAGAAAGACAGGATCCAAAATTTCCTCAAGACATGATGGAGGTAATGTAGATAGCTCAAACTCAGGTGATGTAGATATTATGGATGTTTCGTAAGATTGTGATTTGAATTTATCTACTAACCTTGAACCGACTTCCTTTGAAGAAGCCACTTTTCATTATGAATGGAAATAAGAAATGCAAAAGGAATATGATTCTCTCATAAAGAATGGGACATGGAATTTGGTGGACCCTCCATTTGTAACCAAACCAATCAGCTAGAAGTGGGTATTCAAAAACAATTAAAAATAATATGGCTCACTTGACAAGAACAATTAAAGGCTCATGACAAAGGATTTGCAAAAGAAGTTTTCGATTATGAGGACAATGTTTTCTCCACAACAAAATGGGCTACCATTCATACTCTATTTTCCATGGAAACACAAAATGGATGGAAAATTCATCAAATGGATGTGAAGACAACTTGAAAATTCATCAAATGGATGTGAAGACAACTTTCTTGGATGGAGACATGAAAGATAATGTTTTCATGTCTCAACTAGAAGGCTTTGTTGTGAAGGGACAATAACTTGAGGCATGAAGGCTCATCAATTCCTTATATGTCTTGAAACAAGAAACATGGCCATTGTATGAAAAATTAATTGAGCATCTTCTGAAATTGAATTTCAAGCATTTCAATATTGAATGATGTAACTTTATTTCTCAACAAATTTGGAAAAACTATTGTTTATCTTTTAGTATATGTAGATGATATATTGATAACAGGGAACAATGAAAGCTACATTGCATCCATAAAGAAAGAGTTGAAGAAAGGATTCGAGATGAAATATTTGGGACATCTTCACAACTATTTGGGCATTGAGGTGATTCAAAATCCAAAGTACATATTCATCTCCCATGATAAGTACATTGGATAATTGTTGAATAATTTTGGCATGAATGAGTGTAATCATGTTTCTACTCCAATGGAATAGAATTTTAAACTCACATAATAATAAGGGAATGAATTTGAGGATGAAACCAAGTATATAAATCTTGTGGGAAGTATCATATATCTTACCACCACCAAACCAAACATTTCATTTGTTGTTGGGATTATTTCCAAGTTCATGAAAAATCCTTGTGAAGCACATTGGCCTGCTATAAAAAAAGGTTATAAAATACTTTAAGGGAATACAATATTTTAGACTCAAGTACTCTAAGGTGGATGAATTCAACCTAATCGGATATTTTGATTCAGACTTTGTTGGGGATAAATAAAATAGAGTGTCAACTTAAGTCTATATCATGAGTCTTGCATCATCAGTTGTTTCCTAGTGATCACACAAATAGTCAATTCCAACAGATTCCACAACAGAGGAAGAATATGTTGTAGCTACAGAAGCGATGAAAGAGATTTTGTAGCTCCGGAAAATAATTGAATGTTTGTAGGAGAAACAAGTGAATTATACTCCTCTTCTAGCTGAAAATACTTCTACAATCAAATTGTCCAAGAATCCCATATTCCATGATCGAACTAGGCACATCAACAGAAACTATCATTTGATTTGATATCATGTAGAGGCTATGATTATTCACTTGAGACATTGTCCCACAAATGAGCAAATTGCAGACATCTTCACCAAAGTGCTTGGAAGAGAAATTTTCGAAAAGTTCAGAATGATGCTTAGACCCAAAAATACCCCTTCAAATTAAGGGGGTGGATGTTGGACACATGATCCTTTGGATTGTTTAATTGTAACATTATTGTAAATATAAAGAGTCATCGGTGATAGGAAGAGTCACTCGTTATGGAAGACCAATATTCAATTACAATGTATTTATGAACCTCTCATGTTAATCTAAAACACATATGTGGAGTTACATTTTATGCCATACCTGGAATGACAAATTGTTTCCAATGAGGTAATGTAGTGATAACTGGGAATCCATGGAGGCCTCATCAAAGATATTTCCTAACCAATGTATGTTGGATCCTATAAGGGAAGTAGGATATCCCAAGGGACTACATGGCGGAGAAGGGGATTCAATTCCTTGGGTTGTGTAGGTTGAGTGGGAAAGAGAGTTGGTGGATCATGATTGTGGTAGGAGTTTATAGACTATGAAACTCTAGGAAAATTGGGATTTGTGAGAGGATTAGAGATAGCCATAGTTGATTTCATCCTTGTGGACTCATATCCTTAGCTCAGGAGTGTCCCTTTTGCATAAAGAGCATAGGAAATAGAGATCCTATGATTGGGTGGAATATTCTTTGTCTATAACTAGTTGGTGAATAATTTGCAAAAAGATAAGGGTTATGATTTATTTGTAACTGTGTTGAATTAATGTGGTTATATTATGAATTGAATGTTGTTCTACATGCATGTATACGTCTACATCTATATCTATGAATGATCAATTGTATTTTCATTATATTTCATTCTCATGTTTGTATGCATAATTCATTTAATATAAAGATAATGAGGATTATGATATCAATTCTAAAATATGTGGATTCCATCCTAGTATGGATGTTGGTTACTTTACAAATTTGTATTAGAGGAAGAACATGACATAAAAATTTTGTTTTTAAGAATTACCCTATATCCTCAACGTAGTAAAGAGGGTGTTGGGTATGTTACAAGAGACCATACATTCCCCCAAAACCTATTGAATCCCCACATGCAAATCTCAACATTGACTTGAAAGGAGAAATCATGGAAAATTTCTACAATTATCACCTAGAAAATAATTCAGAGAAAACATGCCCTCAATGGATTGATGCCATGAAATTAGTAGCCAATTGTTTTCTAGGTGAATGTATTCAAATATAGGAGTCAATTGAAAATGTAGATGGGGAAGTAAAAAGAATAAGTGGAGGAAAAAACTAACGAGATAACCATGATTCTCTAAGGTGTGTTTGTTGGTTTAAACCTTGTTGAATAAGAAACATAAGAGGAGTTACATTTTGAAACAGACTATAATATCAAGAGTAAGGGACCTATCCCACAAAAATTACCTCATAATCCTCAAACTTTAAACAAGAAGAAAAATTGGATTGTATCTCATGTTACTAGGACTTCTTCAAATAACCAGAATGTTAGCAAACCCACTACTGACCATACAAGATTCAAATAATCAAATACTAGGGTTCACAAGTATTGACTAATAACAGACCACTCCAATCTAACATCGACCAAACTAGTTTTTGTTTTTAACTAGATAACACTCCTTTGTAAGGAAAAGTCTCAGTTAAAAAGATGATAGAAATGAACTATTTAAAAAATAAATATCTACTAACTATTATATCCACAAATACAACATACATACATCAAAATAACTCAGAGGAAACATACTAAAATTATAGATAACCATTTCATTAATCTATATACAACATAAAAAAAAATTAAAAACTAAATATCTACTAACTATTATATCCACAAATACAACATACATAAATCAAAATAACTCAGAGGAAACATACTAAAATTATAGATAACCATTTCATTAATCTATATACAACATAAAACTTGAAATGAACGCCATATTATTATACAATATGTACTACTCAAATATAAGTACAATCACACTCTTTAATATCTCTACTCTCTCTACCAAACTAGATCAAAACCTTCTATATACACATCCACTTATATGAATTATGTGGACCCAAACTATGAGGGTGACCTTTGGTCCATTCCTCAACTAGACATCCCCTAGCTATATCATGATTCCATGAGAGGGGCTATGCTTAATCTCAGCAACAACAAGGGACAAAGGCTACTCTCTTTTTCCCATAGGAAACTGATAATCCAGTTTTCTATCCACCAAGCAAGGGAGTCAGCCGGGATTGTTCACACAATCATTGCAACTCTATTTATTAGTTGATTAGAAAATATTGTCCAAGTGCTCCTGTAACAAGAAAAAATCAGTTCTTAGTTCTCCTTAGAACCAAAGATCCTCATGCAATCTTCTCGTCTTGATTGAACCTTAGACCCATTCATGTCTCCACTCTTATGCCCTTTGTCCACAATTTTTTTACCTTTCTTTTCTTGCCTTTCCCAACAATATTTTGTGGGTCATATTAGTAAGTTTCCAGATGGGTACTCTACCCATCTTCTCATTGAATCTTGAGGGAAGACTTCCCAACTGCTAGCCTGACTAGTAATTAAGTTTTCTGGGCCAAACGATTGTTCTAGGTCTGCACAATTTATATCCAGTAGAGTATCGGCTCGACATGGGTCATCTGACCATTACTTATTCCCCTTACCATCCCTCTCACGCATCATGATCTATATTGGAAACCCTCTTTCAATATTCATTCCATGATTTCCTTTTATTTAATAAAAAATATATATACACTACCTTTTATAGAAATGTTCATTGTCTATCCAACATTCACATGACATATCTGTCCATAGTCTTGTTCACAATAATAATAATATTTACAATTTGGGGGAGACATGGGTGTTACATCATGCATGTACTTATGCATTCTCTAGATAATCATATATCCCTCTCCTTTATCGATCTACTAATCCATCTAGTTGTTCCAGTATGTGTGTCACTCTTTACTCAACACGAATGTGGCTTACCCCCATTCTAAACCCTATTTTTTTCCTTCCTTTCTTGACACACCTCTCTCATTCTATTTGTGTGAAACCCTAATTAATTTTTCAACCCTAATTCACGCAACCTAAACACACTGGTGTATCTTGATATTGAGAGAAAAATCTCAACAAATTCCAGTTTGATAGCCTATTAACGATGGATTACAAGTCTCCCTCATTGATTAAGAACCATCATTGACATCAACACAATTAGTTTTCATAATTCCTTGGGGCCCATCAAATACTCCAAGTTGATTTTTTTATTTACGCCCCTCACCCATTATCTTGTCCTAGTGTCCAAAAGTCTGTACACAAAGCAAAGCATGATATTGGGATGGAATTCAAACTCAAGATAGAACTTGCCTAGACCATTGGTCGTTGGTCGAAATGTTTAAGTGGTATCACAGATAGGGATCATTGCTCCATAATTTTAAGTAGTATCATTGTTCATTGGTTGGTTTTAATTGAAATCACTATCAATCTTTGGAATCTATCCAAGTTTTTTGTAAAATACATTTCTCTCTTCATCGTCCAAGAATAGTAATAGAAAAATTGTTTTGACCATGAGTAAGGAGGTCACATTGAAGCATATCCCCTCAAACTACTCGGTTCAGCTCGGACTACAATTGTTGAAACAAAACCTTCTTTCTGTATAAACCATTTGTAGCAGCTCAAGAGTATTCAATCCAACATTGTATTCATTCTACTAGTGAATGGGAAAGCCTTGTTGGTATCATTACTAGTAATTTCTTTCTTCCTTTTGTTAGATGATGGTATCATTCATATCCTATAATGCATAGCTATCAGTGCACAATCTTTTTCTTTTATGTGTGTGAATATGCATTCTCTCATTACCATTGTTGACATAATATTGGTCAGTAAAGAGAACTAATGAGAATGGTACAAAAAGGTAAAAATCACTTTGATTTCAATGACTAGTGGAATGGAATCTGTGAAGCTACCAATGAATAATAATTTGAATCAGTTACTACTAAATATGAATTAGAACCAAAGCCGAGGAGTAGCAGATCGACCAATCCTAGATCAAACAAAAAACATGCCATATGGAAGGACAAATACCAAAAAGTATATGTTTTGATTTCTACAATAGTAAGTGAAGAGGTGATCCATCATATTGCTTCAATTAATGTCTCCTATAGTACTTTGAAGAGATTAAATGACTTGTATGAAACACACTCAAAGCTGGAACTAATACAACTGATGGTAAATATCTTCATCCTAGAGTTGAAGAATGATGAACCTATGGATTTAGATTATGATATCAAAGCCATAATGCATGGCATTGATGCCACTGGGGTGAATATATACCTTCCTCTCATAGCCTTCATTAATTCCCTCTACCCTACATATTATCACTACCTTGAATCACTGCAAGCAAGTGGTCAAATGAAATCCATCACATTTGACAAGTTGGTGGAGAATGTTGGAGAACATGAGAAAGCCTTTGGAAAGAAGTTAACTCATTCCACCAGTGATACTCTGTGTCTTTCCTAGAATTTAGAGAAGAGTCAAACACATGATTCTTATAAAGGAGAAGGAAACAAAAGAGGATGTGGAAAAAAACACTTTTAGAGGTAGTGGGTAGACACAAACAAGGTGATAGATCCAATGTTCACTCTACCCATTGAAAAACGAATGGGTCACATGATATGAATGACTATAGAGTTCCATGGGATAATATCAAAGAAGGAAGAAATAATCAAAGAGAGGAATAAGGTAAAACTTCAGAACCAATGAAAGGTAAACCACTTGAATCTTCTCATTACATTGTTTCCCATTGCAATATAGGAGTAGTTGAAGATTTTTTTAACACTTCATATACTCCTTGGAGAAATTCATGGATTCTTGACATAGGTGCAACCTCCCACGTGAAATTTTGAAGAGACTCCTTTGAAGACTTCAATCACATTGTAGATGGTGTAGCGTACTTCTCATATAAATCGAGTCTCAAACCTTCACGAATGGGCACCATCGGGCTCAAATTTT
>ML778853.1:469986-486554 GCA_009831015.1 Picea engelmannii | reverse complement strand
AGAAGGTGACATGTGTCATGCTAACGTCAGCATGATGACATGGAAACACGAGAGGTTGCCACATGTCACTCATTTTTGGAATTTTGGGGTCGACTTGTGGACCAATGAAAAGTTTCCACGTGGCAATCTGTAAAGGACACGTGGAATCCGTACACTACATGGTAGGATGACGTGGCATCCGTATGACACATGGCAGGGTGATGGGGAAAGAAGGTGACGTGGTAGTCTGACTGTACATCGAGGTGATGTGGGCCAATTATTGGCTGCCATGTGGCAGTGGGAAAATTCCCAATAATGCCCAGCAACCGAAAATTTGAAAAATATATATATATATCTAGTGGCGGTTCCACCACATGGTGGCATATTCCACGAGTTCGTTGAATTAACACCAAAATATACGCTAGAATCTTCGTCATTCTGGTAACATCTCCGCAAAATATAGTTAACTATCATTTTATCTACCAAAACTATTGTAACATAATGTTAAAAGGGGAGGCCCGCGGGTTTGACCCCAGGACCTCTGCCTAAACCTCCACCAACAAGTGACTTAGAATAGAAACCAATAACCAATGTGACAAACCACTCATTATTACATAAACGCCAAAAATAATTATAAAAGGAGACTTCCGCCAGTGTATGAAGGAGAGAAGAGGAGAACCAAGGCACGGTCATACGGACTGGGCATGCATTTCGAGATTTTTCCCAGTCATTTATTGCATAGGTAGGCACAAAAATTGAGACAAGGGTGTCTCTTGGGCCTGAAAGTGCTAGACTCAGATTGAGGCATGGAGATAGACATTTTTAGGTAATTCGATGCCATGAATGTAGTGGTGATGTTCTTTTTCTGATCTGAGAAAATATTTTGTAGCTTAACTCCAGAATCAAGTATACTTATGTGTTTTTCCCAATTCTTTTGTGAAGTTAATAAAAAGGCCTACCCATTTGAGAGCAGGACCCAAAGACATAGTCCACCAGGGACGAACTCCATTATCAAGTTTTGGCGTTCATATTGCATGCTCATGTCTCTTTCCTTTTGATATTTTCCTTCTTTATGGTGTACTTTATTTTACACTCATTTAATACAATTCTTTAATAAGTCACCTGACGAAAAGATCCCAAATCACTGTTCATATGTTTGATGGAAAAGTTTAAATAAGGAAGGATTTGGACAACATGGTTTTCATGACCAAAACAGAAGATGGAATACTGTTGAAATTGAAAGGGAAGACCGTTGAAATTGAAAGGAACATCTGCCTATACATAAAAATATCGCACACCTCTCTCTCATCACAGTGAAGTTATAATTCCACCTAGTCTTTTGTGGAATTCTAGTTTTGGACATATTAATTATGACAATCTTGATTCATTGAGAAAGAATGGTGTTTCTGGTTTTGCTACTATACCTAGGAAATTGAAGCAATGTGATGCTTTCATCCTTGGAAAAATATAGAAAATAACCATTTCATGATTCTACTTCTAAAGCATGCAAAAAACATGAATTGATTCATTCTAATTTATGTGGCCCTATGTTTATTCCTTATACAAATGGAAATAAATATATCATGTCTTTTATCGATGATTACAACAGGATGTGTTGGGTTTACTTGTTGAAATATAAATCACAAGCTTTTGAAACTTTTAAAAAATTTCATGTATGGATTCAAAACGAAGATCAATCTCATATTGGCTCTCTTCATAGTGATAATGGAAAAGAATATACATCTAATGAATTTGAAATATACCTTCACCAACATGGGATAAAGCATCAAACCACAACTCCATACAATTCTCAACATAATTGTGTAGTTGAACGAATGAATAGGACACTTATAAATATGGTTTGTTCCATGATTTTTTTTTAAGAATTTAAAATTGATGTTTTTGGCTGATGCAGTTCTATGTGAAGTTTATGTGAAAAATAGGTGTCTATATCATGCTCTTCAAAACAAGACTCCTTGTGAAATGTGGTATGGCCACATTCCTTCGATGAGGAATCTTAGGGTCTTTGGTTCCACATGTTATTCCTTGATTCCTAAGGAGCAAAGAAGCAAGCTTGATGCAAGGAGTCAGAAGTGCATCTGTATGATGATACAAACAATATATTCATCATTTCCATAGATGTAGTCTTTCTTGAATCCTCCAAGAATGAAGAAATTGTTTAGAGGTCTCTTGATCATCTAAATAAATTCAGTCATGTAAATACATATCATGAATTTGATTATGAGATTCCAAATCTTGAATGAGGGATCCCTATTTGGGGTCAATATCCAGAATCTCTTTTTGAAGCACCATCTTGCCCACATGAAGAATTTCCATCCACTTCATTGGAACCTAAAGTTCATTTAGATGATGTGATCGAGAGGATTGAAAACATGAGTCTTGATTCAACACCATCTCAATTACTTGATCAATCTAGACCATCTCATAAAGATCCACCAAAATGGCTCACAAAAACACTTGAAAGTGTTCATCTTGATGAGGTCAGAAGGACAAGAACCAAAATTTCCTCAAGACAAGATGGAGGTAATGTAGATAACTCAAACTCAAGTTATGTAGATGACATGGGTGTTTCATATGATTGTGAGTTGAATTTATCTACTAACCTTGAACCAACTTACTTTGAAGAAGCAAATTTTCATGTTGAATGGAAAGAAGCAATTCAAAAGGAATATGATTCTCTCATCAAGAGTGGGACATCGAAGTTGGTGGACCCTCCATTTGGAGCCAAACCAATTGACTGTAAGTGGGTATTCAAAAACAAGTACAAATCAGATGACTCACTTGAAAAACAAAATTAAAGGATCATGAAAAAAGTATTTGCACAAAAAGGTGTTTATTATGAGGATAAATGTTTCTCGACAAAAACATGGGCTATCATTCGTACACTATTTTCCATGGCAGAAAAAAATGGATGTGAAGAACTTTCTTGAATGGATACTTGAAAGACAATGTTTTGACGTCTCAACCAAAAGGATTTGTTGTGAAGGGACAATAATATAATGTATGAAAGCTCATCTAATCCTTATATGTCTTGAAACAAGCATCACGAGCATGCTATAAAAAATTAAATGAGCATCTTCTAAAATAGAATTTCAAGCATTTCAGTCTTGACAATCCAACTTTATTTGTCAGTAAAGTTTCCAAAACTATTGTTTATATTGTAGAATATGTAGAAGATCTATTGATAACAGGGAACAATGAAAGTTGTGTTGCATCCATAAAGAAAGTGTTGAAGAAAGGATTTGATATGAAATATTTTGGACATCTTCACAACTATTTGGGCATTGAGGTGATTCAAAAGCCAAAGTACATATCCATCTCCCAAGAGAAGTACAATGGAGAATTATTGATAAGTTTGGTGTAATATATAACCAAGAGCTATAAGGAATAATAAATATATATTGATAGATAAAAATGAATAATTGATGATTACAAGTGAGAAGTGAGGGCTTGCTTCTATACCCACATAGGGGTGCCCATAATCAATAGCCATGTCTTTTCATTATCAATAATTATTTATTAATTATTATTTAGTTGTTATATTTATTTACTATCTTATTTATGTTTATTTTTATGTACATAACATTGCCTTCCCTTAAAAAGTGCTTTGTCCTCAAATCACTGGTAACGACGGGTGTGACTGGCGAAAATGTTCTGATTCCCATGTTGCATCTTCTTCTGGAAGGTTTTTCCATTTAATAAGATATTCCTTGATTATGTGAGATTGCAACTTTTTTTCTCTTGTGGAAATAATGGATTTTGGTTCTAAAATGATTATTATTTCTTCATCCAACATAGGGAGCAGTGTTTTCACCTTTTGGTGTTGTCCTACAACCTTTTTTAGACATGATACATGAAAACGTTGTGAATACAGATTTTATCTGGTAATTCCAACCCATAATCTATGTGACTGATTTTTTTGTTAATTTGATATGGTCCATAAAATTTCAGAGCTAATTTATTATTTCCTTGATGTTTAGGAGATTATTGTTTGTAGGGTTGAAGTCTCACAAATACCCATTCACCAACTTCGAATTCACTTTTTGTTCGGTGTTGATAAGCTTGTTGCTTCATTTTGTTTCTTGTTGTAGCTAAGTTTTCCTTGAGTACTTGAAAAACTTTTTGACTTTGGTCTAAAAGGTCTTTTACTGCTGAAACTTTTGTTTGATTAGTGGCTAACTCTTTCCAAGATGGTGGTTGATATCCATAAAGATCTTGAAATGGTGTCATTTTAGACGATGTGTGATATGTGGAGTTATACCACCATTCAACAAGGTGCAACCATTGAAGCCAATTATTTTTCTTATCAATGATGAAGCAACAAAGGTAGGTTTCTAAGAATTTGTTGACAATTTATGTTTGTCCATCTATTTGGGGATGGTAAGATGAGCTCATATTAAGAGACGTCCTGATTTGTTTGCAAAATTCCCTCCAAAATTTCCCTTTAAACTTGGCATCTCTATCACTAATGATGACCTTGGGAAAACCATGTAATTTATAAATGTTTTTACAGAAGAATTCAGTTATTTGTTTTGCGGAGTCTGTTTTTCTTACTCCCATAAAATGTGCATACTTGGTTAGTCTGTCTACTATCACTAAGATTTTATCTTTTCCTTCTGATATGGGTAATCCTTCAATGAAATCCATTGAAATTTCTTCCCATTTTTTGTTAGGAATATGTAATGGATGGAGTACCCTGGGTGTTGATATATTTTCACTCTTGTTTCTTTGGAAAAGGTCACATTCTGATACATATTTTTGAATGTCTATACTCATCCCTTTCCAAAAGAATGATTGACAAGCATTATAATATGTTTTGAAAAATCCAATGTGACCTGCAGCCGGACAATCATGAGCTTCTTGAAGTACCTTGGTTTTAAATTTTGAAATGGTATTCAAATAAATTCTTCCCTTATACCATAAGATGTCATTCTTCCATTCAAACTTGGGGTATTGGGTTAAATTATTTATTATGGAACATGTCTGTGTTTTTGGAATATTCAATTTGGATTCCGTTCAACCATTCCGTAATTTCTATTGGTACTGCAAAAACTTGTGCTTCTTCATCTTTTCGTGAGAGGGCATCAACCACTATGTTATCTTTTCCTCTCTTATGTAATATCTCCATATCAAATGTGCCAATTGTTTCTATCCATTTATGTTGTTCAGTAGTCAATTTTTTTGTTGTAACAAATATTGTAGGCTATTATGATCTGTACGTATCAAGAACTTTCTTCACAAGAGATATTTTCTCCATTTGGTTAATGCATGCATGGTTGCAAGAATTTATTTATTGTATGTGGATTGTAAGCATTATTTTTTGTTTAGTTTCCTGCTTTCAAATGTTATTGGGTGTCCATCTTGCATCAATACTTCTTTGATCCCAAAACCTGAAGCATCACATTCAATGATGAAGGGTTTTGAGAAGTCAGGTGTAGTTAACATGGGATTTGTGGACATAGTTTTCTTTAAATTTTCAAAACATTTTTCAGATTCTTCATTCCATTGGAAGGTGTTTTTCTTTAGGAGATTTGTTTGGGGAGTAGTTAGATGAGCATAGTTTTTGACGAATCTTCGATAGTATCCTGCTAAGCCTAAAAATCCTCTTAATTTAGATATACTCTTTGGCCTATGCCATTCTATAATTTCTTTGATTTTATTTGGATCTACCTTGACTCCCTTTTTGGATATAATGTGACCAAGATGCTCTACTTCCTCCTTGCCAAATGTACATTTTGACATTTTTGCATAGAACTAATTTTTTTCTAGAATAGAAAATACTTGTCCCAAATGATTTATGTGTTCCCTCCATGTTTTTCTATACACCAGAATGTCGTCAAAGAAGACTAAGACATATTTTCCTAGGTGTGGGTGAAATAGTTCATTCATAGCTACTTGGAAGGTAGCAGGGGCATTAGTTATCCCAAAGGGCATCACCTTGAATTTGTAGTGTCCTTCGTGAGTCTGGAAAGTGGTCTTGGGTACATCTTTGAATCTTACCCTAATATGGTAATATCCTGATCTCAAATCAAGTTTTGAAAAAAATCTAGCTCCATGAAGTTCATCCAACATTTCGTCGATGAAAGGAATGGATAATTTATTCTTTATTGTTATCTTGTTAAGCTCACGATAATCTATGCATAATTTGAAGGAACCATATTTCTTTCGTACTAATACCACTGGGGATGCATATGGGCTTCTACTTTTTGTGATGACACCACATTTTAACAAGTCTTGGACTAATCTTTCTATTTTTGTTTTATGATGATGGGGGTATCTGTATAGTATAAAATTGACTGGACTTGATCCCGGTTTAACTTCAATTATATGTTCAATTCTTCTTTATGGTGGTAATTCCATGGGAAGGTCTTGAAATACCTTCTTGTGATTTTGAATTCGATCTTGTATTTCTAAGTTTTTGGAGTCTTGTTCTTGTTCTTGTATTCGCATTTGGTGGCATTGGATAAAATAGGTAGTTTGTCCTTTCCGGATCATATTTTCCATCTGTTGGGATGATACAACTTGTGTTTGGGGAGGCTGAAAACCATATAATTTATAAGTTTTCCCTTTCCATTTGAATTTGATGAACTTCTTGATGATTGACTGAGTATATACCTAAAGTTTGCAACCATTGGACTCCTAAAACCATGTCTACTCCTCCCAGGGGTACGGTTTAAAGTTCGGATTCCAAATTGAAATCTTGAATTTGGAGTTTCACCTTATGGAATTTTCCTACATTTTCTATTTTCTTACCATCTGCAACCATCACCTTCATGTATGGGACTAGATGTACAAATAATTTGAGGTTCCTAGCAACATTGATGTTAAGAAAATTGTGGGTACTTCCTATGTCAATTAATACTGTGACATTATCTCTTTTTATGTGTCCTTTTAATTTGAGCGTTTGTGGTTGGCTAATGCATGTGATGGTTGCTAATGATATTCTTGGTGTGTCATTACCCATAAGATTTGACACGTCATTTTGGTTGTTTTCCATTTCTTCAGTTACTGATTCTTCTGAGTCTGATTCATCGTTGTTTTCTTCTTGACAAGTGTATAATTTTTTTGAATTGTCTTCTATGCGACACCTATGTCTTGGGTCCCATTTTTCTCCACAACATTTACATTTTCCTTCTCTTATTCTTTAGTAATCCAAACTTCTTCTATTTTCTTCTCGTAAGTTGGGTGGTATATATTTGTCATTTTCTGTGTTTGTGTTCTGGTTTATGTTTATTCTTGAAAAAAACTTGTTGAATCTTGATTGGCCTTCTAGCTTTTCATTTGTTGCTTTTTCTTTGCGTCTTTCTATTTCAATAGTAGTGATCTCATGTAATTTTAACTTGTCTTGGATATGTGGCTTGAGACCACCTATGTAAGAATGGAGTAATTGATCATCAGATAATCCAAATACTATGGTGGCAAGGGATTCCCATTGATGTGTAAATTCATCTACGTTGCCTTTTTGCTGCAACCTGGTGAGTTTTGAAAAGAATTCTTGCTCCAAAATGCCGTGGAATCTTTTTAAAAAATCGTTTTTGAAGGAGTTCCAAGTGTATGACTGGATTCTTCCTTTCCACCATATGTACCAATTGTATGTAGTTCCTTTGAGGTACATGGATGCGTATTTAACCTTTTCTTCATCGGTTGTAATATTATATATATGGAAATATTCTTCAGTTTTGTTAAACTAAGCCACACATTGGTTATCGTTGTTGTTTTATTTTGACAGTTCAATTTTAGCTTTGGGAGGATAAATCATTACAGGTTGATATTGTGATATAGGTTGGGAATTTGAATTGTAGGGAGGCGGTGGTGGTGATGTGTTGGATGTGCTTGAATCACTTAGCTATGATTGGGCGGCTTGTTGGTGCCCTTGATCTTTTATTAATTTAAAAATCTCATCATGCTTTGCTTCCTAATGTTGTGTTATTAGACCCAGAGTTTATTCCAAATCGTCTTTTATTTCTCTTTTAAAGTTTCCCAAACCTCGTTGTAAGTTAACCCTGATTTCTCGAAAAATATCATCTTTAAGATCTTGTTTTAGAATTTCCATGCCTTTTTGTAATTCGCTTCCTACTTCCTTTGAAATTTATTCTTTAATATTATGAGTCAACTCTTGTCTGAGTGCATCATTACTGATCTTTATTTCCTCTCGCAACTCCTCATTAGTTTTTTGTAATTCTTTTTCGAGTAATTGTCGGGCATTTTTGCATTCTTGGTCTATTCTTTCAATTTTAGTTTTTAATTCTGCCATTTTTCTGGTATTTGGGGGTGAATACTTCCCCGCAATTTTCACTGATTATGTTTCCTTTTACTGCTCAATCTCTTAAAAAAAAAAAGTATTTTTAATGACTTAATTGACTTTATTTATAATATATATATATATATATATATATATATATATATATATATATATATATTAAGTCAAAGTTCCTTTTTTGAAAACGTACGACTTATTGAAAATCCACGTTAGGTAATTTATGCAGATTGGAGGGACATTGATTTATGGTTGTGTGGTCTACGGAGGTGGCCGAAAGGGTCTGTGGAGTGGTCTGCGACTTGTGTCAGATCTAGGAATTGTGACGGGGGTGATATGGATCGGGATTGTGAGAGTGTGGTGTGTCAGGGTGTGGACAGGGATCAGAATTGTGATGGAGCCACGGGATTGGGGAGTCACGAGGATGGACGGGGATAGTGAGTGGGAGTGGTCTGTTAGGGTGGGGATCTGCGGAAGTGGGGTCTGTCGGGGGGTTGTAAGGCAGGAGTGGGAGACAGGGTCTAGGGTTTGCGTAGTCGTGGAATCAAGGTGAGGGGTGGACAGGGATCAGGAGTGTGAGTGGGGTGGTGTGTCGGATGGGAAGGGAAAGGCTGTGGGAAAGGGAAAGAGGATGGAAAAAGAGAGGGAAAGGGTTACAAGGGTTACAGGGGAAGGGAAAAGGATGTGGGAGAGGGAAAATGGAATAGAAAAGGGAAGGGAGAGGGTTACAGGGGTTATGGGAAAGGGAAAGGTTGCGGGAGAGGGAAGAGGAACAAAAAATGTAGTGTGAGGAGTGGGAGGGAAATGGCGGGAGAGGGACTGTGTGGGAGGGTTGTGGAAAAGGTGAGACTGTAGCGTGAGGGATGGACATGAGTGGATGTGTGTAGGAGTGAAAAAAAAATGGAGAGGGTTTTACAAGATGGGATGTGGGGAATGAGGAGGAGTGACTTACTCTAATACCAATGTAATAAATAACCAAGAGCTATAAGGAATAATAAATATACATTGATAGATAAAAATGAATAATTGATTATTACAATTGAGAAGTGAGGACTTGCTTATATACCCACGCAGGGGTGCCCATAACCAATAGCCATTTATTTTCATTATCAATAATTATTTATTAATTATTATTTAGTTGTTATATTTATTTACTATCTTATTTATGGGTATTTTTATGTACATAAAAATTGGCATGAATGAGTGTAATCATGTTTATACTCCAATGGAACAAAATTTGAAACTCAAATCAAAATAAGGGAATTAATTTGAGGATGCAAGCAATTACATACAACTTGTGGGAAGTCCCATCTATCTTACCACCACTAGACCAAAAATTTCATTTATTGTTGGGATTCTTTCCAAGTTCATGAAAAATCCTTGTGAAGATCAATAGTCAATTAAAATTTATTTATGAACCTCTCATGTAAATGCAAAACACATCTCTGGAGTTACATTTTCTGCCATGCCTGGAATGACAAATTGTTTCCAATGAGGTAATGTAGTGATAGCTAAGAATCCATGGAATCATCATCAAAGATATTTCTTTACTAGTCTATGTTGGAGCCTAGAAGGTAAGTGGGATATCCCAATGGACTACATGGTGGAGAAGGGGATAGCATTCCTTGGGTTGTGTAGGTTTAGTGGAAAAGAGAGTTGGTGGATCATGGTTGTAGTAGGAGTTTATAGACTATGAAACTCTAGAAAATTGGGCTTTGTGAGATGATTATAGCTATCCATAGTTGATTTCATCCTTGTGGACTCATATCCTTAGCTCAGGGGTGGCCCTTTTTCATAAAGAGCATGGGAAACAGAGAGCTCATGATTGGGTGGAATATCCTTTGTTTATAACTAGTTGGTCAATAATTTACATAAATATAAGGGTTATGATTTATTTTTAATTGTGTTGAATTAATGTGGTTATATTATGAATTGAATGTTGTTCTACATGCATGCATAAGTCTATATCTACATCTATGAATGATCAATTGTGTTTTCATGATATTTCATTCTCATGTTTGCATGCATAATTCATTTAATATAAGGATAATGAGGATTATGATATCAATTCTATAAAATGTGGATTTCACCCTAGTATGGATGTTGGGTACTTTACAAATTGGTATCAAAGCAAGAAGATGACATAATTTTTTTTCTTTTAAGAATTACCCTATATCCTCAACGTAGTAAAGAGGGTGTTGGGTATGTTACATGAGACCTAAAATTCCCCCGAAACCTATTGAATCCCCACATGCAAACCTTAAAATTAAATTGGAAGGAGTAGTCATGGGAAATTTCTACAATTATCACCTAGCAAATAATTCAGAGAAAACATGCCCTCAATGGATTGATGTCATCAAATTAGTAGCCAATTATTTTCTAGATGAATGTATTCAAGTATAGGAGTCAAGTGAAAATGTAGATGGAGAAGTAAAAAGAATAAGTGGAGGAAAAAACTAATGAGATAACCATGGTTCTCTAAGGTATGTTTCTTGGTTTAAACCTTGTTGAAGAAGAAGAAACATAAGAGGACTTACATGTTCAAACAAACTATAATATCAAGAATAATGGACCTATTCCACAAAAATTGCCTCATAATCCTTAGAGTTTAAACAAGAAGAAAATTTATATTGTATCACATATTTAAATAAGAAAAAAATTTGGATTGTATCTCATATTGCTAGGACTTCTTCAAATAACCAGAATTCTAAAAAACCCTCTATTAACCATACAAATTCAAATACTCAAAGACTAAAGTTCACAAGTATTGATCAATAAAAGACCATTCCAATCTAACATCAACAAAATTGTTTTTTCTTTTTAACTAAACAACAATCCTTTGAAAAGGAAAGTCTCACTTGAAATGATGCTAGAAATAACCTGGAACTATCATATCCACAAACACATCAAAATAACTCAGAGAAAACACATTAAAATTATAGATTACCATTTCATTCCTCTATATACAACATAAAATTTGAAATGAACGCCATATTATCATACAATCAAATAAAAAGTCTAACTTGAAATGATGCTAGAAATAACCTGGAATTATCATATCCACAAACACATCAAAATAACTCAGAAAAAACGCACTAAAATTATAGATTATCATTTCATTCATCTATATACAACATAAAATTTGAAATGAACACCATATTATCATACAATCAAATATAAGTACAGTTACATTATTTAATATCTCTACTCTCTCTACCAAACTAATGAACACCATATTAACATACAATCAAATATAAGTACAGTTACATTATTTAATATCTCTACTCTCTCTACCAAACTAGATCAAAGAATTATATACATAACCGCTTATATGAATTATGTGGAACCAAACTATTAAGATGACCTTTGGTCCATTCAATTATGTGGACCCAAACTATTAGGATGGCCTTTGGTCCATTCATGACTAGCTCCATCAGTATGGTTACATTCATGTCTTTTTCCTTGATCTCCATGGTGCAACTCTCAACATCCCCAAAATGGAATAACAAGGTCCAACAAAGGCCACCATGAATTGAAGGTGTTGACACACACTCCAACAACCTTCCAGTTAGCCATGAGTGAACTTTTTAAACATTGTCCTCAAAATATTGTCTTGGTATCTTTGGATTACATAGTTATTTAAAGCAAGACGTGGAAATATCACCAAAAAGATTTGGAACACGTTTTAACTATGGTGGAGGAAAATAAATATTATGACTTATATGAATTATGTGGAACCAAACTTTTAAGGTGACCTTTGGTCCATTCATGACTATCTCCAAAACTATGGTTGCATTCATGTATTTTTCCTTGATCTCCATGGTGCGACTCTCAACATCCCAAAATGCAAGCACCTTAAATTCATGGTGGTCCAACAAAGGCCACCATGAATTTAATTGGACCACCATGAATTTAAGGTGTTGTCAGACACCCCAACAACCTTCCAGTTAGCCATGAGTGAACTTTTTAAACATTGTCCTTAAAATATTGTCTTGGTATCTTTCGATTACATGGTTATTTATAGGAAGACGTGGAAAGATCGCCTCAAGAATTTGGAACAATTTTTAACTATTGTGGAGGAAAACAAATATTATGAAAAGGTCAAGTCTAAGTGTGTTTTTTAAAATAAGTCAACATTTGGGTTACGTTATTTCAAACGAGGGATTTAAAAAATAAATATTATAAAATGTTATGCAAGTGTGTTTTTTAAAAATATGTTCAATATTTGGGTTACATTATTTTAAAGGAGGGATTTATATACAGTATCTAAACATGTTATGGTTTGGATTTGGATTTTTTTTTATATTTTTTTCAACTATTTTTACTTAAAAGTTAGTTAAAAAAATAGAATAATGTTGGAATCACATATATTAATTGTTGAGATTGCACAATCTAAGTGAAATAGGGTTTTTTTTAGGGAATTGGATTTATTTATGCATTCAAAAATGCAATTTTAGCAATGAAAATACGCAATTTCAACAATTCTTCTATAGCCAAACTTTAGTGATGATTGCAAAAAAAAAGTCCAAATTATATAACGTTTAGACGTTGTATCCATGTAAGATAAAAAAGATGACCGATTATCCCTAACAAACAAATATGTCAAAGTAAGATGATCAACTATCCTTTACAAAAAAATACTTATTATGCAAATGAAGGAATGTTTGCTAGGAATCTAATTCTTTACCATCAAAATATCTACCATATCATCACCCTAACCATCCTAACCAAAGGGATTCCTTTTCATATAAAACATTATCTTGAAATGGTGGGATCTCTTCTTCAAGGATATAAAAGAAGAGGTGAAAAGGGAAAATCTTAGATCAATGCCAAGTACTATGTTTTCTTGTGGTTGGATTGATGATTAGTAATGGCAACATTTTCAAACGTTATTTGAGGACAAAATATAAATGTTTTGTTAAATGTACAATCATGCAGACTTTTTGTAGACCTTAGTTCACTTCTTTATTGATCGACCATAATAAAGGAATTTGTCTCCTATTCACCTTTTAGGAGGATGTATCTTATGATGAATGTGTTTTTTCCAAACCCTCTTGTAGGGGACATTGAACATAGGAATATAACATTCATTTGTGTAATCTTCATTTTTCAGTTATGGTCATATTTATATTCAATTGAGTATTTATAAACCCACTCATTTATCTTTCTTTGTCATGCCAATATATTCAATATGGGTATATATAAACCTACTCTCAGATACATTTGAGGGAGCTATAATAAAACTAGGTACCCATAAACCTACTCTCAACTATCTTTGGGTTTGGTATCTATACACCCACTCTTGACATTTGGGCTCTCTTAGTTGTATTTGAGTTGGTTATCTATAAACATACTCTTATTCATATTATGGCTACTACCAATCATAAATAGAGTTGGGTAACTATAAACCAACTTATTGGTATTTTCAAGTAGGGTGTCCATAAATCAACTCTTATAATGATAACATTTGTTTTCATGTTAGGTATCCTTAAACCCACTCTCAGATTGTATTTAATCCCTCTCAGTTGTATTTAGGATCTCTTAGGTGTCTTTGAGTTGGGTATTCATAAACTCAATCTAGGTATTAGACCTAAGAGAGAGAAATATAAAATAACAACAGTAATGCATATAATGGACATTAGAGATTTACCCTAGAAACCCTTAATCACGAAAACCAAAACCCATAATAGTTATCTATTATTTGTTTGGCAAAACCAACCAAACAAAAAACACTTGAGGCATCTTACAATGGATTATTCCAAACCATTAAATATGCATCATCATATGTAATATCATGGGAAAATACCATAGGTTACGCAGTACCATGGGCCCATAAACCATGAATGGAAAACTTATTTTTAAATGTATTAAGGTTACCTTAACTAGTCTATCATCGAGTCGGGACTAACCTAACATTCTCCCCTCTAAAATGATTTGAGATAATCACCTACCACCCTCAAATTTTATTTAGCATATTTTTTAGAATACAACATGCCCCCCTATCACTTATGTCTACATCTATACTTTATACCAATGAATTTGGGGTATGCAAGCCTAAATAGGTATTACAAAAATGTTCTCATTTACAAGTGATAAATCCAACTCCATAAACATAATTGCCATTATATTCCCAAGAAGTTAATGCAAGAAACATCTACCTTCTTATTTACCAATATATCTCCTGCTCCAAAAATAGTGAGACAATTCAAGCAATCATTAATTTCATACTTGTTCATCTACCATCCCCGATGTGATTCTACTAATTAAAATCCACGTCAATCCTAGTGACACATTTCTAGTTGTAATACAAATTTCCATGCTTTCAAATCTACATTCTTCCACATGCCACACAAGCCTATCTATGCTTCCACGGATCTCAGCATCATACCATTCTCATTGGACAGTCCATATCTTCCCAGCTCTATTATAACCCTAAATTGCACCATACATGCATACCTGGAATCAGGCCCTCTTACTTGCTATTTTTGCCAAGCCATAATTGAGCAACTCTTCTTAAAAACATTATTTTTGAAGATGTACGTGCCCTACACCATTACTACCCACGTATGTATGCTTGTTGCACCACTATAGTCCATGTACGTATGCTAGCTGCACCACTACATCCCGTGTATACTCGCAAAAGTTGCAAGGAATTCATTGAGATTACAGGCTATTGGGTAGTTTCCGAACTATCCCACCGCCTATAACCCATCACCAAACTGAATAACCATTCTTTTGTCATATAAAAGGAGGTGTTGGGGTCTCATTCCTGAGATAAGCATAAGAACAATGAAACTTTGCCCATTTCACATCCCCTCCTTGCCCCAAGAATTTGCAGCCACCTTGTGAGATTTGTACCAGAATTTCCCATTCTTGCCCTTTTCCTCCATTATAAGCCTATTCCATTCCCTAGAGAGAGATTGAGAGGAGAAAGATACATGGAAGAACATTTGGAGCTTGGTTAAGAGGATCCCAGACTAGGTTCAAGGAGAAGTCGTCGATCTCATTATAAGTAAACATTTTGATATCAATAAAAGGAATACTTTTTATGTCCTAAAATATGATGTCTCAAATATTTGTGTTTGATTTATGATTTATTCTAACACCTAACCCATGATTTATATATGAGATGTCTGTTTGTATTTCCATGTTTATATGTTTGTGAATGTAGGTTAGCCTTGGGAGGAGGCTTGTAGTCGACAGAGAAATCAAACGTGAAAATATCGACACTGGACGCGGAGTAAAAGGTAAAGTTACCGAATCTTTTCACTTTGTATTTCATGCATGAATGTGGGGTATATTCGGGGTAGTTATAAAAAATTAGGAGACTTTTATATGGTTAGATCTTCCTACATGTTGAAACCTAGTGTATTCCATATGGGGGTTTTCCCGCTATATCAGAATTGACAACCATACTGGGGAAACCTCTAGGGTTTTAGGGGATATTTTTTGGGCGTTTTAATTGATTTTTACTACCTTTTTTGAGTTTTTGTAAGTTGTTGAGTCTTTAAGGGATTCTGGTCACATGTTGGTGCCATACCAGTTGTCCCTGCCCTGTCAGCCTACCTGTTTGTTTTTTGTTTTTTGAGAAGTTACAGAGGTGTACGCGACCTACAGTGGGTCTACACACGTACATATGTGCCTTGATTTTAGACAGCCCGCGTACATACGCAGGCTTCTTAAGTGTCAATAGCATGCCTATGTCATGGTTGCATTCATGTCTTTTTCCTTGATCTCCATGGTGCGACTCTCAACATCCCCAAAATGGAATAACAAGGTCCAACAAAGGCCACCATGAATTGAAGGTGCTCACACACTCCAACAACCTTCCAGTTAGCCATGAGTGAACTTTTTAAACATTGTCCTCAGAATATTGTCTTGGTATCTTTTGATTACTTAGGTATTTAAAGCAAGACGTGGAAATATCACCAAAAGGATTTGGAAGACGTTTTAACTATGGTCAAGGAAAATAAATATTATGAAAATGTTGTATAAGTGTGTGTGTTTGTTTTTTTTTAAATATGTCAACATTGGTGTTACATTATTTCAAAGGAGGGATTTAAAAATAAATATTATAAAAGGTGGTGTAACGGTGTTTTTTTTTAAATATGTTTAACATGTGGATTACATTATTTAAAATAAGGATTTAAAGAGAGTAACTTAAATATGTTATTATTTGATATTTTTTAGTAATATTTTTCGACCATTTTTACACAAAAGTTCGTTAAAAAATTAAAATAAATGTTACAATTTCATATATCAATTGTTGATGTTTTATATTCTAGGTGTAATAGAGGGTTTTGAGAGCACT
>ML778853.1:452707-467820 GCA_009831015.1 Picea engelmannii | reverse complement strand
TATTCATCTTTTATCTTTTAGGAGGGATATATCTTATGATGTATGCCTTTTTTTCAAACCCTCTTATTCGTATTAATAGGGGATAGTAAACATAGGATTGTAATATTCATTTATGTAATGTTCATAATTCAGTGATGGTCATATTTATATTTAGTTGAATCTCTATAAACTCACTCACTTATGTTTCTTTGTCATGTCAATATATTCAAATAGGGTTATCTATAAACTTACTCTCGGATATATTTGAGGGAGCTATAATCAATCTAGGTATCCATAAACCTACTCTCAACTATATTTTGGTTCGGTATCTATACACCCACTCTTGACATTTGGGCTCTCTTAGTTGTATTTGAGTTGGTTATTTATAAACACACTCTTCTTCATAGTATGGCTACTTCCAATCATATATATATTTGGGTAACTATAAACCCACTTATTGGTTTTTTCAAGTAGGGTGTCCAGAAATCCACTCTTATAATGCTAACATTTGTATTCATGTTAGGTATCCATAAAACCATTCTCATATTGTATTTAATCCATATGAGTTGTATTTAGGCTCTCTTAGGTGTCTTTGAGTTGAGTATTCATAAACTCACTCCTAGTATAAGAACCAAGAGAGATAAATAGAAAATAACAATAAGCATGCACATAAATGGACACTAGAGATTTACCCTAAAAACCCTTAACCACGAAAACCAACACCCATAATAGGTATCTATTATTTGTTTGGCTAAACCATCCAAACACCAACCACTTGAGGAATTTTACAATGGTGTATTCGAAACCATTAAATAGTCTTCATCATATGTAATATCATGGGAAAATCTCAAAGGTTACGCAGTACCATGGGCCCCTAAACCATGAATGGTAAACCTATTTTTAATTGTAACAAGGTTACCTTAACTAGTCTATCATCGAATCAAGATAAACCTAACATTCCCCTTGTTAAACTGAATTGATATAAACACCTACCCCCCTCAAATTTTATTTCACATATTTTTGGGAATACAATAAGCCCCCCTATCACTTATGTCTACATCTAGAATTTATACCAATGAATTGGTAGTATTCATGCCTAAATAGGTATTACAGAAATGTTCCCATCTACAAGTGATAAAATCCAACTCCATAAAAATAATTACCATTATATGCCCAAGAAATTGATGCAAGAAACATATACCTACTTCTTTACCAGTATCTCTCTTGCTCCAAAAATAGTGAGCCGAATCAAACACTCATTAATTGAGTGTTTGTTCATCTACCATCCTCATTGTGATTCTGCTAATTATACTCCATGTCAATCCTAGTGATGCATTTCTAGTTGTAATGCAAATGTACATGCTTGAAAATCTACATTCTTTCACGTGCCACACTAACATATATATGCTTCCATGGATCTCAACATCAAATCATTCATGTTGGAGAGTCAAGATTTGCCTAGCTCTAATACCACATGTTAGAACTAAGAGAGAGAAATATAAAATAACAACAATCCTGCACATAAATGGACACTGGAGATTTACCCTAGAAACCCTTAACTGAGAAAACCAATAACCATAATAGATATTTAATGTTTGTTTGGTCAAACTGGTCAAATACCAGGCCAAATGAGGCATTTTACAATGGAGTATTCAAAGCCATTAAATAGGCTTCATCATATGTAATACCATGGTAAAATACCATGGGTTACCCAATACCATGAGCCCATATACCATGAATGGTAAACTTATTATTAATGGTATCAAGATTATCTTAACTACTCTATGACCGATTCAACATTAACCTAACACTCAGGGCAGGTTCAAGCTTCCTCAATTATATTTAGGCTATGCCAATTATATTTGAATTGAATATTCATAAAAACACTTATTTTATTTTATTTTGGGAATAGATAATCTTATATTGAATTCAACATTCATAAACCCACTATTATAGTTATTCGATTTGGGTATCCATAAAACCACTCTTCATATTTTTACCATAACCAACATATTTATTGCGTTGGATATTCATAAACCTACTATGATTTTGTGTTTCATCATATCTCTATAACCCTTTCTTAATTTTAAGAAGTGGTGTTAAGAATGGTGTAACCGTCACATTTGGACGTGACCAAATCTTATTTTGTCATTAATGTATTTCTCAATGATTAATGGAATTGGTCAAGCATTAATGTGATCATTTATTGTATTACTAGGTTATGGTTAAATACAACCTAGTCAACATTGATATGTAGGATCAATAACCCTCTATAGAGTGAAACCTACTTATGCAAACCCATAATGTTGCTAGGGAGGGTGCCCTACTTCTCAACTGTGTATAAATACAATTTCAGGTATCATTTGTACAATATCATATTATCGGCTATTTTTCTCTAATATCAAGTGTTTTATATTTATGGCCACTAATACATTACCAACATTACTAATACATGGTGTCTCTCTCTATTTTATTGTGGTGAATGGATTCATCAACTAAGATTGTGAAAGGAATATGTCATGTGTTTATCCATTTAACATTTCAATAGTAGATACGCTAACAAATTTTGCATGTCATAGCTATGTGAAACGTTGATAAATATAAATAAATAACATAAATATTTATTAAGAAATTATGCAATTTACATGGTCTCCCAAAAGTAATTGTAAGTAACCTTGATTCAAAATTTAAAATTAATTAACAGAAGGAACTATATAAGCATGTATGGATGTCTTTGGCCATGAATCCTTGCTACCACCACCAAAGTCATGAACAAATAAAAGTAGTAAAAAATGTATAGGTACATATCTCTTTTGTTTTACATTTGATAGAAACAACTAATTGTTATAATAATTACATTTAGTAGAATGGTGATAGACTTCCAACTATCACAACTCGATCAAAATGACACCATTTCAATCCTTGTGTACAAACATAGAAGGGTTAAGAAATTAATTAATTAGACATTATTGCTTTACTATTTAAACATTTGGTAGATAATTCTCAAAACATAATCTAAATATTGCAATAAAACTTAGCGAAACAAATGTTGTAGTGGGAAGATTTCCACCAATCTAAACAAAGATTTGAAGAATGATATTAGATATTTGTGTAATTAAAACCATACAAACAACTATCACTTAAAAATATGGGAAATGATAAACTAACTCCCAAATTCTACGATCCTTATCAATACAAAAGAAGATAAATGAAGTTCCATATACCTTAAGTATTCTCCAAAAAAGTAAAATACATAATGTATTATGCTTTTCTACATTAATTAGAAATTCAAATACTTGATGAAAAAGATAAACTCATATTACATCATGAGAGGATCATTTCTTCCCAGAACTAGTCCTTGCAAAGACAAAATGGAAAAATTACTAACTAATGAAACATTAAGAAGATGAAGTATTCATGTAAAGAAATCGATATGAAACATTAAGAAGATGAAGTATTCATGTAAAGAAATCGATCTTTACCCATATTTTAAGGAAAAATAATTTTAATAAAAGTTGACTAAATATATTATATAATATAGAAGGTCTTATACACTTATTAGTATATGATTTAATTGTGGCCTTAACCCATATTTTAAGGAAAAATAATTTTAATAAAAGTTTACTAAATATATTATATAATATAGAAGTTCTTATACACTTATTAATATATGACTTAATTGTGGCCTTAATTATTAGATATAATATAAATTTGAAAACATAATATAATAACTAATATAAATAAGGCAGGTCGCAGAGTAACAAGTCTCTGCCGAGAAGGTAGAGGATCTTGTTGTCTAGCAGGAGAAAACATTGTTCCTGTCTCCAAAACCAGCAATGTCAGATAAGTGAGTTACAAAAATTTACTCCTAAACGTGTGCCTTTCATTTGTTTCTCGCATGTAAATAGTTGTGGGGCTTTGGGAGAGATGAAAAAGCAAGACAATGGTTTAGGAATAAAATATAGAACATGCGCTGAAGTATTTAAAGTTCAATATAATGTACCATGAGAGAATATCGGTTGTTGGTTCCAACATGGATCAAGGGATTGAAATTATTGTATCAAGAAAAATGCACTGAATGGGGAAAAACACTGCCACTTCGATGGATCATCAAGGAAGTGCTTTTACCCGGTGCTTTTAACAAATTTATGACACATGCTCATCCTAAAAATAACACACCCTTTTTATATATGGCAAACCTCAGCATTGATTATTGGTAGACACTATGCGCCATTGCATTTCTTCTCGAGATTATGCATATAGATCTAGGCATCAAAGTAAAATATAATATTTTAAGCAGAGGAATCGATGGCTAAACTGAAAGTTAGCATTACCATTCAATTCCTATCCTATTTATTCCATCACTCGGGGATTCATATAAAATTAATCCAACTACCATAATTACTGAAACATTGCCTATTGGTCTAATTGGACGTTGCCATCTATTTCCTCTTTTAACAAGACATTTCCAAATGGCCTCCACTATATGCATGGCCACTACATTGCATCACAGGATCAAACTACTCCTTGACTGAATTTGCCATCTGTATCCTTCACCATGATTCCCAAATTGTCATTGTTGGACGGAGTAGTTCGTGGAGCGCTTCGTCTTGGTTTTTGAACGAGCATCAGCACAAAAAAATCAGATCAAAAATGACCAGCCATCAATAAAGAGAGTGGAACCATCCAGACCCCCGCATTCTAATTTCATTTTTGTTCTTTACAGAGGAGCCAACCCCCTTCAAACTGGTACAGTAAATCAAGGTAATGTGATCATCGTGCCCAAGCTAGGGGACGAGGTTGGTGGGATCCAGAAGAAGGATGAAGAGGAAGAGGGGACGAGGTTGGTGGGATCCAGAAGAAGGATGAAAAGGAAGAGGAGAAGGAGATAAACGAAACGACCTTAAGAACAAAGGAGGCCCTAGAAAGGTTTGTGAATGTTTGGCTCAGTGCGGCGCAGCAGAAGAATGTTCCACAACAGTCATTTGAAGCAACCCATATCAAATACATGCCTTCACAACAGTCAGTGGCTTTTAATTCCGATGCAAAAAAAATGATTATTAGGATGGTCGAGATGCCCAAGGATCTTCTTCAAACAAAAGAGGGTCCCAAAAGCATCTGGATCCCCTTCGGTTCTGGTTATGCATTCGCCTTCGAGGCACATGACTATCAAGGATCATCAAGACTGGAAAATCCCCCCTTGCATCTCCAATTGGAATGGATAGCTACACTATTGTCATCTCAACCAAAATTCATGTCTGGATGAATGAATATTGTTGGAAAATACAGGTTAGCCACTGTATTGTTCATGCTCAGACTTCAAAGTACAATGAGACTTCCTTCTTGAACTTTCGTACGGAAAGAACAACTGTGGAAGAAAATAACAACATGGAATAGCTTGTTAATATTGGGCACTTTTCTGTTTGTAATATATATATATATATATATATATATAAATATAGATAATGTAAAACTCCATGTAATATAGATAATATATATAATGTAATACAAGCATCTTGTAGCTGATGGAAGAGGGCTCCAGAAGGTCCAGATTAATGACAACTTCGTGAAGCTTTCGGAGGCGTTGTATGTAGCTGAACAGAAGGCCAGAGAGGTCGTTGAGATGAGTTCCAAGATTCAGAAGGAGATGATGCTCAAGGAGAAGGAGAAGAAAGAACAAAAACTATTGTTCTCAGTCTAGATGTTACTTTTTACGTGTTCTTGTGCTATAGATGATAACCATGAGTAAAATAAGGATAAGAACCAGTTGAACTAGGGACATCAATGACAATTTGTTGTTAAGGAATTGGAATTTTGATACTGTCCACCTGCAGGAAGTGAAAAAACGAGTGAGGTAAGTAAGGGGTAATTTTTTTTTTACTGTCAATCCATAATTAAATATTGAAAGAAATATACCTTATAGTTGGTTGTTGGCTCATAGTGCATTTGGAGCAAAGTTCACAGCCATGCGAGCATACGCCTCCAACCTGTAGCATTCTCTTTATTTATATACCGTATAGCTGGTTGTTGGCTCACAGTGCATTTGAAGCAAAGTTCACATCCATGGGAGCATATGCCTCCAACCTTTAGCATTCTCTCTCCTCGGACATCTTGCAAGTAGAAGGTCAGTATATATTGTTTGTAGAAGGTATGCACATATTTCACATATTGTTTAAACCAGAGACTAAATATACAATGTTGCAGGTGGAAGGTCTGAAAATATAATGGAGAATTGAAGGTTGGCTATGCTAATAAGTGTTCACCTCTCATCAACCTAGAGTACAGGGAAGCCACATGCAAATCCACATGAAACTAACTGACCAAGAGGAGGGCAGTTGGAAAGTGGAGGACATTTGGCAGCTCACCAGAGAGAATAGCCATGGAAATGGGTTATGTACTATGCAAATATTTAATGTTTGGAATTAATGCTAACTTGAAAGGTTAGCATTAATTCACTTTGCTTCTTTCTTATGATGTTTACCAAATTTCAACCCTCTAGTTTCCTAAGTTTGAAGCCTTTTGCCTCGATATGAGGCCAAATAAGGCCTCAAAACTAAAAATTTAGGACAAAATATAAAATACCAGTTGGACAATGATATGAAAATCTTAAAAAATTGGTTAAAATTCTCAGTTTACGTGCAATACTAATTGAAGGATGGAAAATCGATTACTATTAGTCCCTACAACCTGAAGGGTAGGGAGTCAGGGACTAACAAAATAAAAAAATATACTAATTAATACCATAATTATTTGTATTTAATGAGACCTCATGCTTATTAATTTTTAGTCAACTCATCTTTTAACATATTTTTATACAAATTGGTGGGGGTAAATATTAGAAATATAATTGAGAGGGGGGTGAATCAGCTATATAAATAAGCTTGAAAATTTTCTTGTTATTTTTTATTCCTTATAGATTATTAGTTAATGTGTTGTTGATAACTTAACATGCATAGATATACAATATTTGATCAATCACACAGAAAACACAGAGACATTGATTTTCATGAGGAAGCCCATAAAGGGTGAAAACCTCTTCTTCTTAGGATGTCAATTAAGCTCCAACTTTCATGTACATCACAATCTTTGAGCTCCAACTCAAATATGAGGCTACAACCTCTGATAGTAAGCTATAACTTGGAGAGAGAACCAACTCTTAGATTTCTCTAGCACCAACTAGATGGAAGCACCAACTCCCAGGTTTCTCTAGCACCCACTAGATGGAAGCACCAACTCCCATAATATCTTCTACAACCAACTAGAATTTAGAGGACTACAATCCTCCCTAGCACCACCCTACCACTTTGATTGAAACTTACAAAACTTCACTTACTTTCTCTGTCTCTGATATGGTCTGTTACAGCTCCATGTCTCCTCAGCCTTCTTCAGCGTCTATGTTGTGTTATGCTTCTACCTCTTTCTGCTTCTATGCTCTTCTCGTTTTCCTCCTGCGTACATCCCTGTTCAGCTTCTCTTCTCCCGTTCATGCTATATGTTGCCTCTCCATACTATGCATTGTGTCTCTGATCTTCTCTTCAGGTCATGCACTCCATCTACTTCTACCCACATGCATAGCTATCAAAAAATCACACTCTCTTCTCTATTTTGCATGTCTTTCTCACGCCAAGTCCTTTGCATGATCATCATCACAACTCTTTGTATTCTCTGGCAGTTATGGTGAATCTGTTCATCATCAATGGTCGTTATCCAAATATTCTTTGGCTTCTCTAGTAGTCGCAACTCTTCGTCTTCTCTGGCAGTTACAGTCATTCGTTTTTAGCTTCTTTGGCTTCTAAGCCCCTTCCTTCATGTGACCACCAGCGGTGACCAAACGCCTATTCAAAAGGCGCTTCCCAATCTCGGTCTAGCAAGCGCTAGATCCATTTTTCGATATGACCTTGGGCGATGATCTCATGTGACCACACGATTGCGGGCACATCCAAAGGTGGTTTGAATAAACTACTTTTCACCCCGCAATTTACCTTGAGCCTCCATGTGTCCTTTCTCCAAAACTGTGGAATCGATTGCGGCCTGCCCTCAACTTATTAAAGTTTGCACACCTTCAATCCTCACAATGTAACGAGGCCATCAATCTCATGATCTTGACGATGCTCCTGAAATGATGGGTCAGATTTGTTCTTTCAAGTTCTACGGATTAGATCTAACCTTCCTAAATCAACGGTTGTGATTTATTTCATGATCCAGGCTTCGGGAGTTTCAACTCTCAAACCCTTATTTCCTTCATACGACAATCTTCCAGAGTCAATGATCTGCAGACACCTAACCTTCTCAATCGACGGCTCTGCCTCTACTTCAGGAATTTGACCTTTCAACCAGATCAATGGTTCTACATCCCCTTTCTCAATCAATGGTCGAGATCTCCTTCGGGTATCCGGACATCGGAGATCTCAAATATCAACTTTATCTCTTCCCCTGTAATATGATCAACGGTTGAGAATACACCCGAAGTGATCTTCAGATCGGACAACTTGTGTCCACTTTGGGACTTCTACATTCGGCTCTTCGCGACTTTGTCCCTTCGGCACTTCACGACTTCAGCCCTTTCGCAACTTCGGCCTTTAGGACTTCGGATCTTTTGTCATTTGTTGGTGGTTAAACTCCCAAAGTAAATCTCCCAAAGTGATGTAACATTACACACGTCACTTGTTGACTTGGCACAGGTCAAGTAGTTGCCATGTGTCACTTGCTGACATGGTCTACCACATGTCCTTGCTGACAAGGCCTTCCACATTTCCTTGTTGAAATGAATGGTCCCCATTCACTTCAAGACTTCTACCTTCGAGAGATTCAACTCCTCTACACTCGCTTTCTCCCAGAGAATTTCACCCAAAATCCACGATCTAACGACGTGTTTCCCCTTGAATCAGATGGTTGAGGCTTACTTCGTGCCTTTACCTAAAATCCAAAGATTTACACCATGTCTCTTATGGATCAGATGGCCCAGATCCACTTTGGACAATCCGACACTTGAGATTTACTCTGGATGATCTGACGACTGAGATATATTTCAGATGATCGGACGATCAATATTTACTTCGGCTCTCCGGGATTTGTGAATTTCAATTCTCTACTGGAAATTATTTAAGTGAGATTTATCCAGAGCTCACGATCTATTGCCATGTATCCCTTTGGATCTAACGGTTGAAATTTACTCTAGCTCTCCGGTCTTCGGGGATTTCAAATCTCAAACTTAAAATTCTCGAAGTGATTTCTCTGGTGCTCACGATCCATCGCCACATATCCCTCTGGATCTGATGGTTGAAATTTACTCCAACTCTTCGGCTCTCAGGACTTCAGGAATTTCAAATCTCAAATTGAAAAATCTTGAAGTGAGATTTTTATGAAGCGTAACCTCCTCACATCTTTAGACCCAAAATGAATGATGTTTGTTTAATCAAGATCTTAGATCAAACACTCAATCTATCTGCGATGCAGCTTTTCCTTGGATTAAATCCAACATCTCTCCATATTTTCTTATCCTATCCTTCCACTTAATTTGATCCAACGGCTGACGGAGATTTGGATAATCGAATTCCCAAACCTTGTGCCCTGTTTATCCTATCCTTCACTTAATTTGATCTAACAGTCGCAGCGAATCTCGAAGCAGATCCACGATCAAGGATTTTGATCCTGATCATGTTTTTGTACTGCACTTTCCCTTCTGAGATTTGATCTCTGCATATTGTTCGCTTCTCCTCCTTATCTTATGCTTTTCTTGTTTTCCATCATGTTGTTATTCTTTCCATCAATGAAAATTACACGCTTTCTGTAAAACATGCCAACAATCTCCCCCTTTGGCATTGATGGAAACCCTGAAAGGATGCACTATTATGCTTAGACCTCCAACTGGCATATAGACAACACATTTTTCTCCCCCTTTGACATCAATATCAAAGAAAGCAGAGAGTGAATCTGTGCTCCCCCTAATCAGATATACTAGGATCACTCTCCCCCTGATCAAATAGACTATTTATCTTGATAACGTGGTCATGCCCAACTTCTGGCGTAGATACTCAAACTAAGATTTTGCAAGCGGTTTAGTGAAGATATCAACAATCTGATCTTTTGATGGAATATAATGGAAAGAAACAACAGTGTTGGTCACCTGTTCCCTCAAGAAGTGATACTTGATGGGTATATACTTGGTCTTGGAGTGAAATACAGGATTCTTTGACACACTAATTGCACTAGTATTATCACAATGAATTGTGATCGATGCAGTATATTTTACCTCCAAGTCTGCAAGTGTCTGAATCATCCACAATACTTGGGTACAACAAGTGGTAGTTGCAATGTATTTATCTTCTATAGTTGATAAGGAAATGGAACCTTGCTTCTTGCTCAACCATGCTACAAGGGAATCTCCTAAGAAGAATGAACCTCCACTCGTGCTTTTCCTTTCATCCACGTAGTTAGCCCAATCAACTTTGAATAGACTGATAGTTGAAAATTCAGATTCCTAGGATACCATAGGCCATAGTTCATTATTCCTTTCAAGTATCTGAATATTCTTTTGAAAGCTAACAAATGACTCTATTTAGGTGCAACTTGATACCTTCCTACCATTCCAACAACATGCATTATGTCTGGACGGGATGTTGTGATGTACAATAGGTTGCCTATCATAGACCTATATGAACTCTGATCAACATCAGGTGAGTCATCATCCTTTCTTAACTTGCATCCAATGACCATAGGTGTGCTCATAGGTGTAGAATATTCCATTTGAAACCTTTTCAACATGTCTCTTAGATATTTATCCTGAGAAAGAAATATTCCTACAGACCTCTGAGTAATTTGCAGACCAAGAAAAAATGGCAGTTCCCCTATCATAGACATTTCAAATTCAGACTGTATGGCAGAAGCAAACCATTGTACCAATGAAGCATTATTGCTTCTGAAGATGATGTCATCTACATAGACCAACACAATGAAATCATTACCCTTTGTTTTGATATATAGATTGTTTTCAATTGTTCTTCTCTTGAACCCTTTGTCTTGAAGATACTTATCTACTCTATAATACCAGGCATGAGGAGCTTGTTTTAACCCATATAAGGCTTTCTTCAGCTTGTAGACAAAGTCAGGGTTATCTGACAATTGGAAACCCTCTGGTTGTTCCATATAGACTTCTTCTTTTAGATCTCCATTTAGAAAAGATGACTTGGCATCCATTTGATAGACTTAAAACTGTTTATGACAAGCATAGGCAAGAAACATTCTAATAGCTTTTAATCTTTCTACGGGTGCAAACGTTTCATCAAAATCTAGTCCTTTTGTTTGAGCATATCCTTTTCAAACCAATCTAGCCTTATTTATTACAATATTTTCTTGCTCGTTCATCTTATTTTTGTAGACCCGTTTGGATCCTATTACCTTTTTATTTGCTGGCCTAGAAACGACTTCGCAAGTGACATTCTTTTCAATCTAGTCTAGTTCCTCATTCATTAATTTTAACCAATTTACATCTTTATTGGCTTCATTAAATTTCTTGAGTTCCACCATGGATATGAAGGCTATATGTGATTGCTCGGTGTCTTTTATTATCCTTCTCCTGGTTTGTACACCTTTGTCTTTCTCACCAATTATCTAACTTTCAGGATGATTCTTTTGAGTAATTCTGGAGGAAGAATTTGATGTTGATTGTTGTCCTGACTCTTCTTGTCTAGGTGTCTCTTCTCCACCTCATTCATCATCTTCTTGTGACTCTGAGATTTGTTGTTCTTCATTTTCATTATTCTCATCATATTTTTCATCTGGCTTAGTGCTTATTCTCTGTTGATCTTTTACATGAGCTTCTTCATCAATTCGAACATCAATACAGTCTACTAATTTATGCATTCTTTTGTTAAAGAATTTGTATCCTTTACTGTTCGTCTCATATCCTAAGAAGATACCTTCATCATATCTACTATCAAATTTTCCCATATGATCATCATTATTCTTGATGTTGCATTTACTTCCAAATACTTTGAAGTGCTTGACTGATGCAGGTCGACCAAACCACAACTCATATGGAGTTTTATCATTGTTCAGCCTTAGATTTGCTTTGTTTAGAATATGAATAGTTGTGTGAACAACCTCCACCCAGAAGGTTTGTGAAATGTCCCTTTCACTCATCATAGCCCTTTCCATCTGTTGAACTGATCTATTTTGGCATTCTACAATTCCATTTTGTTGAGGAGTACCTGGAATAGTATATTCTCTTTTAATTCCATGTCTATCATAGAATTCTTTGAAATCTATTGACAGAAATTCTCCTCCCCTGTCTGAGTGAATTGCCTTTAACTTCCTTCCTGTTTGATTATCATCTAACACCTTAAACTTTTTGAAATTCTCAAACGCATCATATTTTTCTCTCAGAAAGGCAACCCACGTAAGTCTGGAGAAGTCATCAATGACTAGCATAAAGTAATGTTCTCCTCCAGTTCCTTCCTTTCGTGATGGTCCACACAGATCCATATGAACAATTTGAAGTGGTTTCTCTGAAGATGTGAAACTCTTTGATTTGAATTGAGCACATGTTAGCTTCCCCATTTGACAGGATTCACATACAAATTTATTATGCTTAGATATTCTTGGAAGGTCTTTCACAACATCTTCATTATTCAGTTTGACAATATGATCAAAATTCAGGTGTCCAAGCCTTCTGTGCCATAACCAACTTTCATAAAAATTTATTAAATGACATTTCTCCTTATCTTCCTTCAGAACATATACATTTTTTTTAGTTCTAACCCCTTTTGTAATCAACTCTCTTGTGTTTACTGTCTTTATTTTAAAATTCTTGGCAGTGAAAGTGACTTCACATCCTCTGTCACATATCTAACTGACACTAATAATATAATGCTTTAAACCATCAACAAATAATGCATGTTGATATTTGCTTCTTCCATTAATTAAGATTGCTATACCTTTACCTCTGATCTTTCCTGCAACATCAGTTCCAAAGGTCACACTCCCTGATTTATTTTCTTTGAGTAATAGGAACTTACTTTTATCACCTGTCATATGATTGGAGCATYTGTTTTCAATATACCAGGGGTATTTTTGTCTTTGAGMTGATAACACTAATCCACACTTGTTATCTTCATTCTTCTTCCAAACCTTGACATTTTTAGATCTGTGATTTGAATCTGGCTTATAGTTCTTTAAGTGACAATCTGCAACTTTATGTCCATAATTATGGTAGATGTAACATTCTGGTTCATTGAATAAAGGATCATAATGATTGTTATGTTTAATATGCGTCCTTTTCCCATCCATCACATGATTTGCAGTCTGTAGTTGTTTGTCACTTAGTTGTCTCATTTTTTGTTGTGGCAGATATTTATTCTTTGGTTGTCTTGATTTCTCATGTCTAAATCTTAAAGAACTATTTACATCTTTGTGGCCAAAGTTAGAGTAGTAAAAACAATATCCATAGAAAAAATATTTGTACCCTGAAAATGGTTGTCATCTTTGAGCAGGTCGATTTATTCCATGTTAATGATTTCCTTGAGCAGAGGGTGTATTATTTCTTTGTTCTACATATTTAGTTCTGGTAGTTTTTCCTTCACTCCTCCTTGGCGGTTGATTCTCTTCCTTTGTTTCTGCAGGTTTGTTGTTGTCAATGGTTGTATATTTGACAAACTTGATGGATTCTTTGTTTCTTGGCTAACCACTACTTGATCCCTCTTCATAACCCAAACCAATTTTCAACTTTGAATTCCTTTTTTGATTCAGAATGGAGGCTAATCCTTCCGAGGCTTTAATACTTGTCAGACTTTGATGATATAAAACCTGAAATTTCTATAGATCTTTTATGACATTCACTACTTCATATTCCAATTTTTCACCTTTTGTTTTGGCTTCCTTCAATTTTTGTTTGAGGATGTCTTCAATATTATTAGCTTCTTCTAAATTAACCTTCAACGGAGCAATTTATTTAGTTGGTTCATTGCATGTTTTCTCATACCTGAGCAGTAACTATGTTTGTTTTCTTTTCTTTTCTCTGAGTCTATCAATCTCTTCCATGGAACTGACAATTTCTCCTTCAAGATATACTATTGCTTCGCAATCAATGAACTCACTTCCTGTATCTTCAGTGTTTAGATCTTCTAAATCTGTTAGCATGATATCATTTAGTTTATCTTCAATAGAAGAGTCACTGCTTTCATCATCTGAGGGATCATCATCATTGTTTACACAAAGGCTTTTCTTCTTAAAATTATTATCTTTATAGACCTTCTTGTGTTTGTGCTTCTCTTCATTGTCATGTGTCTGATCCTTTCTTTTTTGAGGACACTTAGATGCAAAATGACCTATATTACCATAGTTGAAACATTTGAAGGGCAGTTTACCTTTGTATTTTCCTGATCCTTTCTTCAGTCTTCTCACAAAATTTGCTTCAATATCATCTATATCGAAATCTGTGTTTTTCTCTACTTTAAAAGATGCCTCTCTTGTAGTGGATTTAACTTTGTTGATTCTAATTTCATAATCAGTTAGGGTTCCAAGAAGTTGATCTAGTGTCAACTTTTTGAGATCATTTATTTCCTTTATAGCAGAGACCTTTGAGTTAAATATATCAGGAAGAGATATTAATATTTTTTGGACTAGAAACGATTCATCTATCATTTCACTTAGGCCTTTCATAGTGTTGACAATTTATTCTATACGTAATAAGTACTTATTGATAGTTTCATCTTCATCCATCTTTAACTGCTCAAATTTCAATCAGCGAGTCTAAAGTTTTGCATCTTTCACCTTTTCATTACCTTCATAACTACTTATTAGCTTGTCCCACATAAATTTTGTTGAATCACTGTGCATGACTTTGACAAACTCAACTTCAACAAGTCCACTGAGGATGGAATTCATTTCTTTTGCATTAAATCTCAACTCCAACTTATCATCTTTTGAGGCCAAGACTATAGGATTCACATATCCCATTTCAACGACATCCCAAACATCAGCACCCAGAGACATTAAATGTGTTCTCATCCTTATTTTCCAGAAGGCAAATTTTGCTCCATCAAACAGAGGGGGTCTATTAGTTGAACTTCCATCATGACTAGTCATGTTCAATCTTATGGATCTACCTTTGATCAAAGGCACCAACTCTGATACCA
>ML778853.1:441151-452606 GCA_009831015.1 Picea engelmannii | reverse complement strand
GGGGGGGGGGGTGAATCAGTTATATAAATAAGCTTGAAACTTTTCTTGTTATTTTTTATTTCTTCTATATTATTAGTTAATGTTTTGTTGATAACTTAACATGCATAGATATACAATATTTGATCAATCACACAGAAAACACAGAGACACTGATTTTCATGAGGAAACCCATAAAGGGTGAAAACCTCTTCTTCTTAGGATGTCAATTAATCTCCAACTTTCATGTACATATCAGTCTTTGAGCTCCAACTCAAATATGAGGCTACAACCTCTAGCAAGCTAAAACTTGCAGAGAGCACCAACTCTCAAATTTCTCTAGCACCAACTAGATGGAAGCAACAACTCTCAGGTTTCTCTAGCACCCACTAGATGGATGCACCAACTCCCAGAATATCTCCTAACACCAACTAGAATTTAGAGGACTACAATCCTCCCTAGCACCACCCTACCACCCTGATTGAAACTTACAAAACTTTACTTACTTGCTCTGTCTCTGATATGGTATGTTACAACTCCATGTCTCCTCATCCTTATTCAACTTCTATGTTGTGTTCCGCTTCTGCCTCTTTCTACTTCTATGCTCTTCTCTTTTTCCTCCTGCATACATCCTTGTTCAACTTCTCTTCTCCCTTTTATGCTTTGTGTTACCTCTCCATACCATGTGTTGCGTCTTTGATCTTCTCTTCATGTCATGCACTCCATCTCCTTCTACCTACATGCATAGCTATAAAAAAATCACACTCTCTTCTCTATTATGCATGTCTTTCTCACACCAAGTCCTTTGCATGATCATCATCTCAACTCTTCATCTTCTCTGGTGGTTATGATGAATATATTAATCATCAGTGATCTTTATCCAAATATTCTTTGGCTTCTCTAGTAGTCACAACTCTTCGTCTTCTCTGGTAGTTATAGTCATTCGGTTTTGGCTTCTTTGGCTTCAAAGCCCCTTCCTTCATGTGACCACCAGCGGTGACCAAACGAGTATACAAAAGGCGCTTTCCGATCTTGGTCTAGCGAGTGTTAGCTCCATTTTTTGATCTGACCTTGGGCAATGATCTCATGTGACCACGTGATTGTGGGCACGTCCAAAGGTGGTTTGAATAAAACTACTCTTCGCCCCACAATTTACCTCAAGCCTGCACGTGTCCTTTCTCCAAAACCATGGTTTTGATTGCGGCCCACCCTCAACTTATTAAATTTCACGCACCTTCAATCCCCGCAATGTGATGAGACCATCGATCTCACGATATTGGCAGTGCTCTTGAACTGACGGTTCATATTTGTTGTTTCAAGTTCTGCGGATGAGATCTAACCTTCCTAAATCAACGACTGTGATTTATTTCGTGATCCGGGCTTCGGGATTTTCAACTCTCAAACCCTGCTTTCCTCCATACGACAATCTTCTAGAGTCAATGATCTATGGACACCTAACCTTCTCAATCGACAGCTCTGCCTCTACTTCCGGAATTTGACCTTTCAACTAGATCAATGGTTCTGCACCCTCTTTCTCGATCAATGGTCGAGATCTCCTTCGGGTCTCTGGACTTTGGAGATCTCAAATCTCAATTTTATCTCTTCCCTTGTAATATGATCAATGATTGAGAATATACCCAAAGTGATCTTCACATTGGATGAATCATGTCCACTTCAGGACTTCAACATTCGGCTCTTCATGACTTCGGCCCTTCGGCCCTTTCGCAACTTCAACCTTCGGGACTTTGGAGCTTTTGTCATTTGTTGGTGGTGAAACTCCCGGAGTGACATAAAATTACACGCATCACCTATTGACTTGGCACGGGTCAAGTGTTTGCCACGTGTCACTCACTGACGTGGTCTCCGACATGTCCTTGCTAACAAGGTCTGCCACATGTCCTTGCTGAAATCAACGGTCCTTATTCACTTCGGGACTTTGGCCTTCGGGAGATTCAACTCCTCTACACTCGCTTTCTCCTGGAGCATTTCACCCGGAGTCCACAATCTAACGATGCATGTCCCCTTGAATCAGACAGTTGAGGCTTACTTTGGGACTTTACCTGAAATCCACAAATTTACGTCACGTTTCTTCTAGATTAGACGACTTAGATCCACTTCGGATGATTCGATGCTTGAGATTTACCTCAGACGATCTAACGAATGAGATCTATTTCAGATGATCAGACGATCGAGATTTACTTCAGCTCTTTGGCTCTCTAGGTTTCAGGAATTTCAATTCTCAATTGGAAATTCTTGAAGTGATATTTCTCCGGAGCTCATGATCTTTTTCCACATATCCCTCTGGATCTGATGGTTGAAATTTACTCCGGCTCTTCGTCTCTTTGGGCTTCAGGGATTTCAAATCTCAAACTTAAACTTCTCGAATTGATTTCTCTGGAGCTCACAATCCATCGCCACATATCCCTCTGGATCTGATAGTTGAAATTTACTCTGGCTCTCCAGCTCTCTGGACTTCGGGAATTTCAAATCTCAAATTGAAAAATCTTGAAGTGAGATTTTTCCAGAGCATAAGCTCCTCACATATTTAGACCTGAAATGAATGATGTTTGTTTGATCAATATCTTATATCACTGGCTCGATCTCTCCGCGATGCAGCTTTGCCTTGGATTAAATCCAATGCTCTCCATCTTTTCTTGTCCTATCCTTCCACTTAATTTGATCTGATGACTGAAGGAGATTCAGATAATCGAATTCTCAAACCTTGTGCCCCGTTTATCCTATCCTTCACTTAATTTTATCCAACAGTCGTGAAGAATCTCGAAGAAGATCCACGATCAAGGATTTTGATCCTAATCATGTTTCTGCACTGCACTTTCCCTTCTGAGCTTTGATCTCTGCATACTATGCACTTCTCCTCCTAAGCTTATTCTTTTCTTGATTTCCATCGTTGCTGCTATTATTTCCATCAATGACAAGCAAACGCTTCCTGTAAAACATGCCAACAATAAATATTGTCGTTTAATAAGTGCCCAATCATTTAATTGTCAACCCGAGGAGTTTGTAAACTTACAAAGCGCATGCACAATATATGCAGGATTGAAGCTAACTTAACCTAATCTAATGTTGAAGTTTAAACACACAACTGGAATTAAATTTCATAAATTGAATCAACTTGGAAATGTGAAATTGCATAAAATAAAAACAACACAACTAGAATTAAATTGCATAAATTAAATCAACTTGGAAATGTGAAGTTGCATAAAAGAAAAAACAGCCTGTGAAGAGAAACAAATGAAAAGAAATAAATACATGTGACAACATATATGATCTCACATTAACAATAAAGCAATCTCAATCTATTACATCAAAATGATCAGATCCACTCCATGATACAATAATGGAAATCATGAAAATCCTACTAATCAATGACTAACAAAAGACTCGGAAAACAAGGACCATTTCCTAACATCCAAGGACTCCATTCAATACTTTTCTAATCCTAATTTTTCCTCCTCAAATGAAGAGAGAGCACTCCTATTTATACATGAGTTGCTTTGAAAAGAGGATAATCAACTCATAATTGTAGATCCACTTTTCTCTCAACCAATTTGCCATTATTACAAAATATTTATCCCTTCAAATCCTCACAAATCCTCTCATGATATTGCTCCTTGGAATTAGCTTGAATAATTATCTTCAAATCCTTGAAATGGTGGAGGAAATATTCGAGAATATTTTTGAATAATGCTTTCAAATAATCCTACACATTACAAAGCTCATCCAAAATTGAGATATTAATGAAAACATGTATATTTTCTAATATTTAATCATAAATTCTCAAAAATACTTAAAAGAAATGAATTGGAAAATAATAAGGTAAACCCATAATTAATTTATGAAAATGGTATCATGAATGGTAAATGGAATAATGAATATGGATGAATGAGAGGAATAGTGAAAGGAAAATAGGATGAAAATGCAACATTTCTAAGACCCAACATCTCCCCCCAACTGAACTGGTTGCATGTCCTCATGCAATTGTGCATTGATTTTCTTGTATACTTTGGGCTTCATAACTTTGGCTTTAGATGATAATGTTTTTAATAAATCATTCCATGATATGCAATACACAAGTAGAAGCATATTTTTCTTATGGTTGGTTCTTGTGTGACAACCATGAATATGACAAATGTTGGTTCTTGTGTTAACAACATTGATTTTTTTTACTTATTTTCTTGTTGCAATAATATTTTAAGCATACATGCACTAGAAATAATGAGCCGTCAATAGACATTAGAAAGCCTTTTCTTCATGTTATGAATCATACCAGAAGAGATCAATATATGGAACCAAAGTGCAACCAAGTGCAGTTTAGGAGAAACATGTTGGTCAATAGTGAAATGAGATGATGGCATGTGTAAGAATGGAATCAAATGGAAATGAATACACTTCCCCCCCCCCGGCAACTGAATATGTTTTACGTTTGCGAAAATGAGAGAGGCAATGGTAAAATGGTGGGGGAATTTTCCAAATTCATTCATTTCTAGCATTCAAGGACTTACATGATTAAAGATTTAGAAAACAACATACCTTCACCTACCTAAACAATCGATGAGCTATGCAATAAGAGTGTAGATGTTGTTGAATCATGAAGAATGTGATTGTTGTTGTTAGATCATGGACTATGAGGTGAAAGAATGTGAACTGCTTCTTGGTTGTATGAATCTGAAAGTGGAGTTTTGATACTCTCTTATGGCTGAAGGAATTTTGCTGCAACTGATGATGGAGTCATGAAAAGTATATAGTATTCACCTTCTACAAAACCCGATGTTACAATTCTAGTCATGTGAATAAATGTGTCGATGTCGAGCATGAAAAGAATGCATTGGATTACTGACCATTGATGGATGTTGTTAACCAATGGGAGGAAATATCATCATTGATGTCAATGAGTGCCAAGGTACCTAAGTACATCTTATGAAGTGCGAATAAATGAGGTGATGTTGAGCCACCTACAATATCTAACAATCAAGGGACATTGATGTATTCCCATGATTGTTAGAGAGATAAATTTCCATTAAGGCATGCAAGACTCAAGGTACTCATAAGGACTCTAGTTTCTATCCCAGATAAGGTGTTAAGGTCGATGGGGAAATACCTATTGAGAGGTGGGCCTTAAGGAATCCCACATCAGTCAATGTGAGTTGTACAAAATGATTGGTATGACTGTAGATAAAAGATATCATGGTCAAATGGTTTTTATGGCGAGGAAAACAAGGAAATTCAGTCATAAAAAGGGACTTGGATGGTTTTATTCACAAGGAAAAAAGATGAACTAGAAATGGGGAAAAAGATGAATGAAAATAAGGAAAAAAATGTATGTGACTCAGAAAGTTAGGCATGTGTAAAGTCATGATGTGTAGGGAATTGAAACAATATACTTTAATATGGATGACTGATAAGCATAGAAGGAGGAAGTTAAATGATCGTATCATGATGCAAATGGTTTTCTAAAAGGTCTTTTATGGCAACAAATGTCATGACAGGTGCAATGGAAAATTTAGCTCATTCAATCTTTCAATGAGGCACGTTTTCTGGAAATATTTGTGATCCTTGAAAATCACTCCAACATGAACTTGATTGTCTTTGAACCTGTGAAAGCTTAGCACTAATCCTGCATGAAAATTGTGAGAGCTTCAAAAAACATAAAATGAAGGAATTAGTATGAATGCATCATAACTCAAATTCAAGATGAAATACGTTTTTACATGTCGGTTGTTGCATGTCTCTAAACAATCATTTTCATTTAAGATCCGTGACTTCAAAACCATTTTATAAAGAAAACATAAAAACATGATTGTAATGTTTTAGGAAGTGAAATGTCCATTTGCAAAAAAATTGGTTATTTTGTTGTTGTTTGTTTTTATTTTTTTAAGTTTAATTTTGTGGAATATTAAAACAAAGCAAAACCATGGACAAATTAGCAAAAATTTGTCCAAAAATCATGAAGGGAAATTATCTAAAACAACCAATCATGAATACATTCATCCAAAGAATTTCCATCGACTAAACATCTTTAAATATCGATTGCACATCAATCTTCTTCAAGCTATCCTTCAAGCTGAATTTTCACCAACACTTTAGCTTTTTCACAATAGCCTCATTATTCTCGCAAAGACAAGCTTTTATCAATGATTATGTCCTGCATTCATTAGTTATTTCATGTTACCATAAATGCATAGGAATTTAAACCAGGAAAAAGCAGCTCGTCCTCGTTCATGTTTGGGATAGAGATGAGGGAGCGTGTTTCAATACAATATCGTCATGCGCAACATAACTACTTCCTCAGGTGGGTGAAAAGGTGTAATTGAGTGAATTACAAGAGACACTCAGTACTGCATCTTTTCATACAAATTTCTCAACTATGTTATGAACTAGAAACCTCTGCATGACCTGATATTGTTCTAAGCTTACCTGACAAGGAAGAAAGCCAAACAACACAAATGATACAGCTACGAAGAGAATTAGTAGGTTTTAATGTTGACTTCTTAGGAAATGTTGAAGGGTCCATTGGTTCATTATCTCTACCACACTGCTATTGTTCTCAACATCATATGTGACGTCTTCATCTCCTCCCGGGTGTTACATTTTCCCACTAATAACAAGCCAACAGTCATTGTTAAAGGGATTGGGGGAATCCTTCATTTTCTAATATGTTGTAGCCATCATTCATTGGAGAGGGGGGGGCACGTGTTGTGTGCTATTGGACATTGTAAATTCAAGACATCATTAATTTTCCATTTGTGAGAGGAGATATAATTTCAAGGTAGATGTTGGAAATCTCAGCTACATAACCCAAGACTTTGAACAAGAACCAGAGATAGCCAGGGCCACACCCGGGTACTTGGAAAAAAATGCAAATTGCCATATGGGCAGGCCATAACCATCAATGATGGAAAATTCCAATGCATGGAAGTATTGTTCCAGCATTCTTTCATCAATATGGAAGCACCTGAAATTCACCTAGACTGTACACATTAGCATCGATGATCCCTCGAAAGGCACTCGAAAACAAAAATGTGAAAGTAGGCGATGTGGAGTTTTCAAAGGGCATGTCTGTCTAGATTCGAGTGCTCGCCATCCATCACAACAAGGATGTATGAGAAAAATATTCCAACTAGTTCAATCCACAATGGTTTTTCGAGGGCATGCAAAAGGCTTGCAAGCATCTAATGGCAAGTTCTCTCGCTAACAATCATGGGAATACATCAATGTCCCTTGATTGTTAGATCTTGCAGGTGGCTTGACATTAGCTCATTTATTCACACTTCGTAAGATGTACTTAGGTACCTTGGAACTCATTGACATCAATGGTGAGATTGCCTTGCATTGGTTAATGACATCCATCAATGGTCGGTAATCCAATGAATTATTTTCAGGCTCGACATCGACACATTTATTCGCATGACTAGAATTGTACCCTCAGGTTTTGTAGTAGGTGGAGACTATATACTTTTCATGACTCCATCATTAGTTGCAACATCATTCCTTCAGCCATAAGAGAGTATCAAAGTTCAACTTTCAGATTCATACAACCAAGAAGTAGTTCATATTCCTTCACCTCATAGTCCATGATCTAGCATCAACAATCACATTCTTCATGATTCAACAACATCTACACTCTTATCGCATAGCTCATTGATTTTTCAAGTAGGTGATGGTATGATGTTTTCTAAATATTTAATCATGTAATTCCTTGAATATATTAGGTTCCATATTTTTAGAATATATTAGGACCTCTCCCCCACCACATTGAGTACTATGAACGATCTTATTGCTAAGAATAGAGGTTTCCTAACTTGAGGACAAAGTTGGTCATATGGAGAGGTGGCTATGATGCAAGGTAGTAGGGCACCATTATGATTGGACATATAGGGTGAGATTGAAAATGAGAAGTTTCATAGGGAAACCAAGAAATTATAACATCAAGGACCCAATTGCACGGGAAAAAATTGAAAGGAGCCTAGGTTCAAGTTCAAAAAAAAATTCCTAAAAAATGACTACAATTATAGTGTCCAATCAAATGTTAAACAAGAGGGCATACTCTATAGGGAATTATAAAGAGGACCTATGAGGGAAAAATATTAGGTTTTATTATTGGTAGTTCACAACAAAAAATACATGGGAATAATAACTATAACACAAAATATATTTTCCAAGGTCCATGTAGAGATTAAAGGTTCTATTTTTCCTCAATTTCCACCATTTGTATGAATAATAAACATATAAGCATTCCATACTACACCAAACCTAGATTTAGGAAGGATTATTCCAAGAGAATCTATATGATGATGCACTAACTATCTAATTGTGTACCTTCACTTCATGTAGACATCAAGGTATCATTAAATCAAGTATGCTTGGGACTACAGAGAAGGATGAACCCTATTAATTGACCACTCGGAACTAGTACTATCAATAAAAACTCTCAATATCTTATTAACCATCATACTATGTGTGTGTGTGTCCATGTTTGTGTGAGAGAAAGAGAGAGAGTAGCAAAGTAGAAATGATGAACTGATGAAGGAAGAAATGGGAACATTGGACATGTGCAAGGAAATAAGTTCAAAAAGTTTATAAGATATGTAACCATATCTAAAACTTGAATTTAAAAGTAGCACCATAGGGTCAAAATTCCCTTTGATCACAATAGATAGCTCTTGGAAGAGTTTTGTATGATTTAGAGTGACACGGGAAAAGAGTAACTTTGAATGGAATCTAGATAAATTCACAACATGATGTGATTAAGTGAGACTTTGTTTTATAGGATTTCCATTTTCATAAAATATAGTCTTATTACGAATTTTATTCGAGTCAGGGTGCAATAGAAAAGTGAGAAAAAATGATAGGATTTCCATTTTCATAAAATATGGAGTCTTACTACGAATTTTATTCGAGTCAGGGTGCAATAGAAAAGTGAGTAAAAATGATATCTTTGGAAAGGAAAAAAAAAAAAAAACATTTACTCACACATTTGTTCATTCAATAGGATGAAAAATGTAGTATGTTGTTTTTGCAAAACAGGACACCATCATGCCTTATAAAAATGTAGTATGTTGTTTTCACAAAATAGGACACCATCGTGCCTTATAAGGGAAAGAAGGCCCATTGAATTCATAAGGAAAAGTGAAATAGGGGTAAAAGTAAATTATTTTTATATTTTTAAAAGCAAAGAAAACAAGCGTTTCAAGGATAGAAGACATAATCATGGCTTACAAGTGATGGAATTCAGTGCGGAATACTCAATGATGGTGAGTGAATGATGATAATTATGAGTGGAAGTAGAAATGTCTCAAACCATAAAATATCATAACATCTGGAAGAACATTTTTGCAATTCCCCTTTTGAGACATGGTTGTTTTGTTGAGGGTTGTGTGAATGATGATAATAGTCAGTGAAAGTAGAAATGTCTCAAACCATAAAATATCATAACATCTGGAAGAACGTTTTTTCAATTCCCCTCTTGAGACATGGTTGTTATGTTGAGGGTTCTATATATGATTTGTGGAGTCCTAGTGGTAATGGAGCTAATATAAAGGGATGATACATGCTCATTAGATAGGAGGAGATTCGAAGAGGTGTGAAGGTTTAGAGTTTATGAGAGGAAAATATATCACTTTTATAAAGGAATTTATATAGAAAATTGAATTAAGGGATATGCATAATAGTAACACAAGGATATTGTTGATTAGCGTGCATTAATAATGTTATATAAAAAATTGAATTAAGGGATATGTAATAGTAACACAAGGATATTGTTGATTAGTGTGCATCAATAATGTAAATAATGTAATGGAAATTCTTTGGTTTGAGAATTGATATTGTTTTGGGGATGTAAGAATAATTGTCCATCATCCATTAATAGTAATAGGGATAAACTATCTCTATTTTTATTTATTGAGGAATATATTTATGCGCACTTCTCATTTTTTAACAATATTTGAGTAATGCCTAATGGAAAAGGAGTAGGAAAGTGGGAAAATAGTTTAAGGTAAAGAGTTTGTAAGCATCACCATATATAGGTTGGGAGTTTCAAGGGGATGACGGTAGAGGAGATGTACATGAATCATTATTTGTGGATTAAATTTCTAAATGATAGAGACATGGGTCGACTTTCAAGTAGTTGATGAAATGTAAATGTAATGTACCTTCATTACCAACATCAAAAGTAGGGTTTGTGGTTTTATATTCATTATCAGCTGCCATCTAATAATTCATTGATGGTAGATGAATGTTAAGAAAATTTTAACAATATAAAACCATATAAAAAAGAATCCCTTTATCTTAATTACTATGATATAATTTGGCATCACACCAATCAACATAAATTAATCTTTCAATATTTAAAAGGAAATTTTAGGAAATCATTTCTCTAAACAAAAAAAGTCAAGATCAAAATCTCAAGTTAATTAGAAACTAGAATTTCACAATTTTATGCACAACATGTTTCCCATGTGGTGACAAACGAACATAGGTGACATAGTTAAATCACCATAAGCATGATCATTTGTTTCACATACTAACTCCACTTTTGTTTCATGTGCTAAATCCACTATAGGAGTTCATCAATTACCTTAGCTCGTAAATTTCATAGAATCTCTTATACGGAGGTCTTTTTCTCTTCTCCAAGGAGGATAGTTTTAGGGTTTATGGTTAATGTCCTTAGTCTTTGTTTATAGGGAAAAATACCCATGTATCAAAAACAAGGGTTTAACCCAAAAAAGAGGCCCAATTAGACACTTTCATGTTTGGTGTGGAAAAACCTTGATTTTGACACTTGGGAATTTTTCCCCATCAACAAAATTGGTGCTAGGAAGAGGGATGATATTGTATGTCTGATTTGATTCCCAAAAATGGGTCATCTACTAGCATACCACATACTGAAAGTGAAACTCCAAATCTTGAAATGTCTCCTAACCAACCCAGTTTCCATGATTTAGAGAACATTGAACAAAATATTGACTCTAAAACTAAAAACCCTTACATAGTATCAAACAAGGAAGTAAATGCTTTCAAATGAATAAATCAAGTGTATTCTAGATGGATCATTCATTTTCACATTGCTCCATTACTTCCTTGGGAAGAAAGTGCCACCTAGATTGTTACACATACCTGAGATTGCTATGTAACAAATACTCAAGATATAATAATAGAGTAGAGTACACACAATGTACACAATATGTGATTATGGAGAACAAATCCAAGATAGATAAGAGACATGAGTTACACAATAAATCCTTAAATAATAGGAGAAACTACTCTAAATACCCCAACACATTCATATGTCCTAATCACATGCTCTCTCTCTCTCTCTCACACACACACACACACACACACACACACACACACACACACAATGTACACAAGATGTGAGCATGGAGAACAACTCCAAGATAGATAAGAGACATCAGTTACACAATAACTCCTTAAATAATAGGATAAACTACTCTAAATACCC
>ML778853.1:379891-390411 GCA_009831015.1 Picea engelmannii | reverse complement strand
AAAAAAATGGTAAGATGACCTGAAAAATAACATACCTTAGAACACATCACCAAAAGACTTCATCCTCCCTTGAAATCTGGCCTTCTTTACTTCAGATTTCCTCTGAAATTCGACTTGTGTATCAAATGAATGTATAATGATATTTATTTATACCATTTATGTCACTTCCTTTAACATTAGGGTCGACCTGACACTTTCTTATTTTGTAATTATTTTCTTTAATTATTTTCAGGACCTACATGTACTTCCTTCTTCAATTCACTTTGTCATCTTCAAAAATTCATTTCTCCTCAACCATGAGGATCCACGTGACGTGCCACATACCACCGGAAACAACATGATGTATACTATCCATCCATGGGTGTTTTATATGCATGTGCATTGTCCTTCATGTCTAAACACCTTCATCAATCTTGCAGTCCAAAACCCATGACTAGGGTTGACATCAATGAAAACAACCAATATTCCAACACCACCTGGAGAATATTCTCTTTTAGTTGACACTTCAGTTTGACTATTTGAGTTGAGATGTTGCATTGGTTTTTTCACCATGGAACATTGGGATCATCACCAACTCACTACTCTTTTTTCAGACAGTTAACTGAAGACTAGTTGACTAGTTAACTCAGCTAGGTGGCAGTTCACTCCCGTAACTACCTGAGAGATTAGACTAGGTGGCGGTTTACTCTTGTAATTGTCGGTGTGTGTCCAGATCAATCTAGACCACCACTATGGCTCATTATTTACTCATGTATCCTATATCTATTGTAAATTATTCACTCTTTATGTGTGGAATACAGTTAATGAGAATTCTTCCATTCTTTCTATCTTGCTTCTTCTTTCTTAATTTCTCTCTGTAAATGTGTGTAGTATTTTCTAGCTAGATCTATTCTGTGTAGGTTCAACACATTTACAAGATAGCCTAAGGGACTGTGTGGTGGAGAAAGGGATCCCATTCCTTGGGTTGCGTAGGTAAAGAGAGTTTTTGGATCATGATTTTGGTAGGAGTTTATAGACTATGAAACTCTAGGAAAATTGGGCTTTGTGAGAGGATTAGAGCCATCCATAATTGATTTCATCCTTGTGGACGCATATCCTTAGCTCGGGGGTGGCCCTTTTTCATAAAAGAGTATAGGAAATAGAGAACCTATGGTTGGGTGGAACATCCTTCATATATAGCTAGTTGGTCAATAATTTTCAAAAAGATAAGGGTTATGATTTATTTATATATGTGTTTAATTAATGTGGTTATATTATGAATTGAATGTTGTTCTACATGCATGTATAAGTTTGCATCTATATCTATGAATGATCAATTTTGTTTTCATAAGGTTTCATTCTCATGTTTGCATGCATAATTCATTTAATATAAAGATAATGAGTATTATGATACCAAATCTATAAAATGTGGATTTCATCCTAGTATGGATGTTGGTCACTTTACAGATTGGTATCAGAGAAAGAAGATGATAAAAAAAAAATAGGTTTTAAGAATTACCCTATATCCTAAACATGGTACATAAGGTGTTGGGTATGTTACAAGAGACCTAACATGCCCCCAAAACCTATTTAATCCTCACATGAAAACCTCAACATTGACTTGGAAGGAACAACCATGGAAAATTTCTACAAATATCACCAAGAATATAATTTCCAGAAAACATGCCCTCAATGGATTAATGCCATGAACTTAGTAGCCAATTATTTTCTAGATGAATGTATTCAAATAGAGGAGTCAAGTGAAAATGTAGATGGGGAAGTACAAATAAGAAGTGAAAAACTAACGAGATAACCATGGTTCTCTAGGGTATGTTTCTTGGTTTAAACCTTGTTGAATAAGAAGAAACATAAGCGGATTTACATGTTCAAACAGACTATAATCTCACAATTAAGGGGCCTATCCCACAAAAATTACCTCGCAATCCTTAGAGTTTAAACAACAAGAAAATTTGGATTGTATCTCATGTTGCTAGGACTTCTTCAAATAACCAAAATGTTAGCAAACCCTCTACTAGCCATACAAGATTCCACATCAATGGAATATAACATAGTTGAGTATCTCAATAATAAAAAATCAAACCTTTCAATCCTTATTGTACGTAATATTTCTCAACAAAGGAAGTTCCTATTAAATGATTTGAAAGATAATAACGAAACATAGTCATCAACTATTGCAAAAACTTCACAAAAACAACGGCCAACAATTTGTAGAATGTGATAGTAAATGTTTCTCTCTTGGGTAAAAGGTCCAACTCTCAGACTTCACATTTCTTATTAACTTTCAAGATATTTATCAAAATGTACATAATATCTTGGTGTATTTTGGGGCTTCATCTAACATAATTCCTTATTCAATATGTAGAAAAATTAATCCTATATCAACAAAGTGCTCTACCCACGTTGTTCAGTTATATGGGTCAGAGGTTAAAGTAAGATGAGAACTTAAGGATTTCTTAATACATATAGCTTTGAATCCCAAATTTCATCTAATCATCGATATCATCATGGTTGATATTCCCAGAGATTACTTGGTGTAATTCTTAGTAGAGATTGGTTCCAAAAGATTCAAGGCCATTTTGTATCTGATTGGTCACATATTTGGCTTCCTTGGAATGTACAACTAAATAAAATTAGAATTGAGTGTCATACATATATGATATATACTATGACTGACATAGAAGAAACTAATGAACCATCTTCTTATGAGTCTCAAATTTTAGGGAATTATGATCTTGATTCATATATTGGAATTTTTGTTGAAGAATCATCACTATTCCCGATGACCAACAATCTGAAATAACATTGCAAGAAAATATGTATCAAGAGACTAATTGCAACATAATATATGTAAATACTATTGATATAACTAACTCAACAATAAATGTTAACATTTGGACTCTTTTCTTTGATGGTTCCAAGTCTCAAGAAGGAGAAGGAGTTGGTTTTTTGATAGTTGATTCCTAAGGAAAACGTAGTTTCATATCTTGTAGATTAGAATTTGAATGCACAAATAACATTGTAAAATATGAGGCACCTTTATATGGTCTTAAGAAAGCCATAAATCTAAAAATCAAGAACTTAAAAGTTTTTGGTTATTTTGAAATAATTGTGTGACAAATAAAAGATACACTGTAATTAAGGTTTTCTTGACTTCAATGAATGGTTATCATAATAGCTTTAGTCATTAGAATTTTTTCAACTATTTCATTGTTCAAATGGCTAATTCACTTATTATTAATTTCTCATTTACCTTCTTTTGTTCTTAAATCATGATCAAGTACTTAGCGTAGCATTGCATTTTGTTGTTAAGTTTTAGGATTTCATTTAGGACTTAGATATTTGGTGCAAAAACGTTATTTATCTGGTGGTAGTTAGGCCAATATATCGAAGGATTTCTATATCCCAAACAAATATAAAGCTAATTGGGTTCAATCTTTGCACAACCTCCCTTAGTTTGATGATGGATATTCTTGTATGTCAATGTAGCCCTCTCCCATGACAAGTCATTTTAGGATTTAGAAAATATATGAATGGATTAAGTGTTTGTTCATTTAGGAAGGCATGAAGAAGGGAATTCACACCTTTGTGACTGAATGTGACAATTTCCAACAAAAGGGGGAAATATCAAAGCCTCTAGGAACACTACAACCTTTACCCATTCCAGCCATCATGTAGATATCCATTTCTATGGATTTCATTGTGGGTGGTTATAAAAATCAAGAAACAAATTAGTGATCATGGTAGTTGTTGATCACCTTTCTAAATATGATTATTATGTGCCTTACAACACCCATTAAAGGCCTCCATAATAGCACAAGTATTCATGGAAAATATGTTTAAACTCCATCGCATTTGTAAATCAATTATGATTTATCATAACCCCAACTTCACTCTCAATTTTGGTAGCATTTGTTTTGTCTTTAAGATACCCAATTGAATCTTAGAATGTCATATCACCTTGAAATATATGGCCATAAAAAAGAGGCCAACAAGTGTTTATAATCTTATTCACATCATTTTTCACTGGCTTGGAAATCCCAATGGATCTAGCGATTACCACTATCTGAAAGGTGGTATAATACCACCTATCATGGTTCTACTAAAATGTCCCCCTTGAATGAACTCTATGGAAAACAACCCCCATTAGTGATCTCTTATTTATTAGGACTCTCTAAGATTCTAGAGGTAGAAAAAACCCTGGCCTTTAATGTTGATATTATTTGTACCCTCAAGGATACTTTGTGTTAGCTCAAAACCGCATGAAGCAATAGGAAAATCAACATCACTCTGAATGACACTTTGAAGAAGATTATTATGTGTTATTTTTTCTCTATCCCTATAAGTAAGCATCACTCAAGGAGAAACACCAAAATTTGGTGCCTAAGATCTACATACACTTTACTATACTCAAACATTTGAAGCTCTATCTAGCCATTCTAAGATCCACCTAATATTCCATTTGTCCCACTTAAAGAAAGTGGCCAAATTCAATTGTAGAGTTCAAACTAGCCTTCAAAAACTAGATGAGGAGGGTTCCATTTGGTTGCAATATAAGGTTGTCTTGGAAAAATGTAAGGATCATCTTTTCTAGTGAACTATTCAAGAAGTTTTGATCCAATATAAGGATACACAGCCTCAATATTCTACATGGGAACCAATAGAGAGATTATCCACTAGTTTCCTCATCTTCTTCCTTGAGGACAACACTACTTTCTAAGGGGGAGGTCATGTTATGGTCCCAATATATTCCCCTAGTTATGAGAATAGATTGTTATTTATTATATTGGGGTTATCTCTATTAAATAAGACTCATGTGGAACTATAGTGTGGAATCAATAAATGTTTAAGTTAATCTCATTAAGAAGATATACTAGTTAGTGGTTGAGGCCTCATTAATGGAGGTCCACCATGTGGTTAAGGTTTTGGTCAATTATAAACTATATATAGTAGTGAAATCTATGCAACCAATTACCAAGTGAATATTATTATATTTAGATCTCTCTTGAGTTGGAGGTTTCCCCATTAAAGAGGAAAGTGGACATTTATTTTAGTTATGAATATCGATAACAATTTTCTTAATGTTGTTATCTCCATATTATGATTTTGTTTATTTGTTTTCCATGGTTATATTTTTTTTCTATCTTACTCTAAATATTATATTTTTTTTCTATCTTACTCTAAATATTTCATTTCATCTATCAAGGAATACCACAAAACCTAAATCAATCACAATATCCTCCTATGCATATACTTCGTACATGATATCAATAGGTATAGAGTAGTAAATATTAGATTATTAGAAAGGGATACAATTATTGATTCCTATAATCTAGAGAGCTAACAAATAAAATCATTGATATCATGTACAAAGTATTGTTGTATAAGCTCTAATTTCAAGTTAGACGATATTAATGTGTATTACAGAAAAGTGTGTACATACATATAATTAGTACATGAAATTGAAGATCATAGAAGTACATCTATTATAGATGCTCAATTATAAAGGCACGAGGACTATTTCATTTGTGTGTAGTTTAGGTTTATTGAAAAGAGTGAGAGAACATTCCATGCCTCTTGGAAAAGAGTGAGAGACCATTAATATTGATTATAAAAATTGAGAGAACATTCATATTACTTTGAAATGAAATTAATCATGGATGACCTCTAAATTATGAAAGTTATTGGAGGGTCGGTATAAAAACTTGACAGCCTCAAAAGAGGCAACCCACTTCTACCAACATTCATTTAATTCCATTGTATAATAATTGAGTTTAATTGTATTTCTAGCGATTAGTAATTTAAAAAAATACTGCATTATTTTCCTTCTTCCATTGCCTAGAATTTTGTGTTATGTTCATTGTTATAGGGTTTTCAACAAATGTTTTGGTGTTGAATTCAATGATAGAATAAATTGAGTTGCATTTTTTTTTAATTGCTAGCAATTTAGAAAATTAGTGCACTATTTCCTTCTTACATAACATCTAATTCAATCCTTCCTTCATTGAATTCATGATTTTATTTTAAATATCTCAAGTTAAAGGTTTGAATGGTATTTGATTTAAACCTCCTTTCTCATATGATCAAATATCAAAAGAATGTAAAACTATAGGTGTGGTTATAAGAAAAAGTGAAGAAGTTAGATGTTGAACTTATGCTTATACTGAGAGGGGGGATGAATCAGTATAGGATACTTTTTTCCTTTAAATGAGCATTCATCAATTGTTGATTAACTTTAAAACAATAAATGCATGTAAAATCAAATCATGGTACATATAGTTTAATTTGGAAACCCTTGTGGGAGAAAACCACAAAAACGTATCTTTATAAATTTATGTGGGCACCAACCTACTACTACAAATATTGTAGATACCAACCTACTAGAGACACCAATCTCTTCAGCTGAGCACCAACTCAGTAAGATATTGTGTAGGCACAAACCTACTGGAGACACCAATATCCTAAGTTGAGCACCAACTTAGCAAGATATTGTGTACACACCAACCCACCAGAGACACCAATCTCCTCGGTTGAGCACCAACTCAGTAAGACTTGTATAGGTACCATGATAAGATATTCATACATAGAATACTTTTGAATTCACTTGCATGCTTCATACTTCATGGATTTCATAACATTATCGTACCCTTAACTTTATTTCTCTAGCACCTATCCTTGCTTCATGATCGAGAAATAGCTTCAAACCCTAGTTAGATTTAGCCTTCATGCCCTACCGAACCACATATCATCATTCCCAAAATACAATTCCAGACTGCAACATCGCAACCTAAAAACAACACACTTTGCAACATCACAAACCTTAATCCTTCATAGTGCACACTTAAAACTCCAAGATAACTCATCTTGTGCACCTTTAGACCCCAAGAATACTCCCAAGCTCCTCTTGCACACCTCATATCTCTTATTTGCACTTGTACTTTTTCTTCTTTATTGGATACTCTTCAAATCCACACATATATCATGTATTTATAATGTTTATGTGTTCACTTATGGGGTCGACTTGTAAAACTAGCTAGGTCGACCTATAAAACTAGTTGGGCTGACATGTACTTTCAAGTTGGGTTGACCTAACATAATATTCCATATCTTCTCATTTCTATGGAGCTAGAGTGAGTGTTATATATTGTTGGAAAGGTCTCGAAATAAATTTTCAACCATATATCCTATGCTCTCATTTGATCTATATCTTTGAAGTAAAAAGGCCTTCAAAGATAGGGTGTCCAAACTGAGCATCAAAAATCCAAAAACAATATTTCCAACAATATCCATATTGCAACATTTATCTTGGACATTTGTAGTCTCCCCCGATATTTGACATCAATGACAACAATATTTTCCAACAATCTCCCCTTTGTCATTCATGACAACCGTTAGTCAATTTTGTAATACTCCCCTTCTCTGCAATTTATTCCTATGTCTACAACTTCTCCCCCTTTAACATCAATGGAAAATGATTTCTCCCCCTGAGCTTGTGCTTCCCTTTACTAATGATATGAGAGAGATATCACTCCCAACTTCTATCCAAGATATTCAAATGTGTCTCTAGGAATGGGTTTGGTAAAAATATCTGCAACATATTCTTTGGTAGCAATGTATTCCAACTTTCATTTACTTGTCCCATACAACATTTTTCTCCTTTGACTTCATTGAGAATGCATACATTGATCAAGGTTCTAATTGCATTTTCCACTAATCTTCCTGAAGTTTTTTTCCTTATCTCACATCCTTTATAATGAAATGTGAGGTTGTAACCTTGATGACACATTTGACTGACACTTAGAAGATTGTGTTTTGAACATCCATTATCAATGTACCATTGGCTTCTTTTGTGTTGATCATACATTAGAAGTCCACATTCTTGCTTCTTTGGTTCTTCTTGCTTCCTTTTCCACACCTTTGTGTATTATTCTATATTCTTGGTAAGAACATGTTCTTCCCTATTTTGTTTAGGAGAATTTATTATGCTACTTCTACAGTCACATGTTATGTGCCCATAGTTATTGCACTTATAGCATTCAATATTGTAATCAAGTAGGGGAGAAAATTAATTGTACTTTCTATCAACAAACCCATGTGAACTTTTGGTTTTGTTGCTCACATACTAATTCTTTGAGGTCTAATAAGAACCTTCATTTATGTCTCTCACATAATCACTTCTTGCATAAGCTCTACAATCTAGTGCTCTATGACCAAAATTATTGCAAGAAAAACAATACCCAAGAAATAGATTTTGGTACCGGGTTGTGAAATGCCTTCTTGGTGGAACATATATTCTGAACTCATTCTTGTTGTTCTTATGAGAAGAATCAAGTTTTTGATGTTCATCATTTCCTTTCTTGCTGTTGCTTTCAATGTTGATGGAGCCTTTGAGAATATTGACATAGATTTTAGGTTTTTCTTCATTTTCCTTTTCTAATGGCTTTGTGACTCTAGTGCTTGCATCTCCCTCGAGGGTATTTTTTTTTTTCGTCATAATCAGGACCTTTCTTAATGAATGGCGACCTTTGGTAACTGAGAATATCATCAAAGATTTCAATATTTTTTCCAAACTTCAATTTTCTACTCAATTGATCAATTTTTCCCCTAGTTCCTTTCTTAAGGAAACAATTTAAACATCTAGTTTCTCGCAATTTTCTTTTAGCTGGCTTCTCACCACTTTGCTACCATTTTTTCCTCTTCTAGTTGACTCTTTAGGATGATAATTGTTTTTTTCTTTTTCATCAAGATCATGCTCCTTCTTTTCATAATTATGCAATTTCCCTTTATGTTTTTTATTCTTTCCCCTGAGTTTGTATATTTCTTCTAAGGCACTAAGGAGTTCTACTTCAAGATTCACTTCCCCATCAATGTCTTCTTCTTCTTAATCAAATTTTTCTTTTTGATTGTATTCATTTTCTGTATTAGTAGACTTTGTATTTATGGCCATGAAGAGGAATTATTCTTTGTTAATATCATAAATATATCCATCACTTTCTTTAGACAAGCTATTGTCCTTTCTAACGTAAAAACTCTTCTTCTTAGTATATTTTTCTCTTTTCTGTTTGTAGGGTTTGTTTTTATTGTTATGTTCTTCTTCATCATTGTTGTCTTCATCATCACTATCTTCCCTTTTTGCATATGGACATTTAGCAACAAAATGTCCTACTCTACCACAATTAAAAAATTTGAAGCGTAGCTTACCTTTGTATTTCCAAGATCTTGTTTTTAGCTTTTTCACGAATTGTGATTCTTTTGTATTTGATTCATGGATAGAACAATCATAGGATTTGTGTCCTTTTGCTTTCTTTGATGCTTTGAAATTTTCTTCCTTCGGTGTTGGATTTTATTTTTTTGTCCTCATCTCATATGTAGTGAGAATCCCATGCAATTCATCCATTATTAATGAATCAAGATCCTTCATTTCTTCAATGGTGGAAAATTTGGCATCAAATCTTAAGGGGAGAGACCTTAACACATTTTGTACAATCATCAGTTGTTCAACATTTTCACCAAGTCCTTTGATGGTGTTGACAATTTCACCAACATGGAGAAGATAGGCTACTACATTCTCTTCATCTTTCATTTCCAGGTTCTCAAACTATCTTCTTTGAGTTTAGAGATTTGTCTTCTTAACCTTGTCATAGTCTTCATAGATATTTTGAATCTTGTCCCAATATTCTTTTGTCAATCCACAATGCAGCACCTTGACAATATCGTATTTTGATAGACCTCACAAGATGACATTCATGGCTTTTGCATTATTTTCACTAGGCTTCTTCCCAGACACATCTATTGGTGGAGTTGTTGGGGATGTATAACCAGTCATGATTGATTTCCAAATATCAAAACCAAAGGCCATTAGATATGTCTACATCCTTATTCTCTAGAAGGAATAGTTTGTTTTGTCAAACAATAAAGATTTATTTATGGAGAAACCGTCTTGACTGTCCATGTGTGCTCCCGAGATCTACCTTCCAATCGTTACACTACTTTCGAAGAAACTTGCTCTAATACCAATTGTTGAACTTATGTTTATACTGAGAAGGTGGGGTGAATTAGTATAAGATACTTTTTCCTTTAAATTAACATTCATTAATCACTTATTAATTTTAAAATAGTAAATTCATGTAAATTCAAATCACAATGCACAAAGTTTAATTTGGAAACCATTGTGGGAGAAAACCACAAAACTTATCTTTATAAATGTCTGTAGGTGTCAACCTATTGTTACAAATCTAGTAGGCACCAACCTACTACATACACCAATATTTTCAGTTGAGCACCAACCTAGCAAGATATTATGTAGGCATCAACCTACTGGAGACATCAATCTCCTCAGTTGAGCACCAACTCAACAAGATATTGTGTAGGCACCAACCTACTAGAGACAACATTCTCCTTAGTCGAGCACCAACTCAGTAAGACTTGTATAGGTACCAATACAAGATCATCATACATAGTACTCTTGACTTCACCTATATGATTCATATTTCATTCATTTCACATCATTATCATACCCTTAA
>ML778853.1:302594-355096 GCA_009831015.1 Picea engelmannii | reverse complement strand
CCTAGACTTCTTTATATAGCTCTCCCTATCTCCTAGGAACCTTCTAGAGAGTCTTCTCACATTTATTACATCCAACTACCATAGTGGGCCTTTATTAATATAGTGGACCTAGTCCACCTTACATTGAATGACCACATTCTCATTTATTAAATGACTTCCACTAATAACACATAACTACATTCCCATTGGATACCTCCCTAGGTACCCCATATTACCTCCCTAGGTATACCACAAATGTCCTCCAACTTCTTTGCTCTGTATCTCTTCTTGCACAAGGATGGCTAAGGGGTTGGGACAATGGGAATGTGCAATTGGGTAGAGTTTCTTTACTCTTATTCTCCTCTTCCAAATAGGACCCCTAACCCTTCTTTTATAGGCTAAAAGAAGCTAGGTATTTGGGCGAACCCTCGGCCATGCATGGTCGAAAGATTCAATTAACTCACCCAAAGTTGTGTGTTTCGTCGGCAACTTTCCTTTTTTCGTACTTCTGAAGGTCCACGCGGGTTGTTTTAGGTCAGCTAGCATGTACACACGTGCAGTAATGGAGTAGGGTGTGTGAGCCCTTATAAAAGAGGTTTTTTAAAGAATTGTTCAGCAGTGTTTTGGCAAAAAATGGATCTGAGATGGCTTGATGCCAGGTAAGCATGTATGGTGAAAATTAGGGTTATAATAGATACCCCCTAATGTGTGAGGTCAGAAGAGAATCTGATGGTTGAAATACATTACCAATCTTTACTGATGTGCCGAACAAGTGAGCCCAGCGACCAGGAACCGATAGGTGCCATCTGTAAAATAACAAATGTCTCACCAAGGCGGGCATACCCATGCTAGGGATAAAATAGAATCATGGCTACCAATCAAATACACTGTAGATCCATGTCAAATAACTATATAAAGTGTAGCCATGAACAATACACAACGGAGCTACATATCCAAATAAAAAAGATATACATATAGAGTATCCATCTTCTAGAAGCTGATACGGCCTGATGGTTGGAGATGAGATCTTCAGAGCTCGAGCAACAACTTCAATATCTTCAAAACTCAAGGTAGGAGTGTAATATGAGTGTATGACTTCACTACCTAGAGGTCTTCAATGGCTCGTCGGTCATGGACTAGATAATCTTGATGATCAGACTGAAGGCTTCATTGATTTCGAACAAGGACTTGGTTGGACATTTAGGATAGCCAGGTATGAGGGCAAGAGACAAATTGCAGAGAGGCCGACTCAGGCTTGGTTGAAACTTCCCTTGGACAACAAAATGACAAATGATGAGACTTAGGCAGCATGACATTAATCATAAGTTTACAAAGCAGGAGGCAACACAAACTCTCCATATGTTTGGAAGAATAACCAAACGAAGGAGGACACAACTCTATGTAGCGAGAACAACTTCCTAAGGTCGTATTACATCCCATAGTTTGACGAACAAATGGACAAATGTGCTTCATCCAAGGGCGACTCATTATGCTGCCAATAAAGAAAATACTTTTCCCTTCCTCCTTTTGGGGTATATTTGTTTTTTTTGTCTTTTTCAATAATTTTGGAAAAAAGAATAAAGGAATGTTACGTTACAATGGAGGAACGAGTGTTACAAACATACAAGTTAAAGGCACAAGGACAAGACTAATGTTCAGAATAATGATACTCAGGAAAATTCCTCTGGGGGCCAAGAGTGTTAAGACGCAGAGGCAAAGTGCTACAGTGATTGTGTATAAGGTATGCTTTAGATGGTTCAGTTGGGAGCAACATGGAGCCAACATTTAGACCAAAGACGCAGGTATGAAAACGCGGTTAACAAAACACACAATGGTAACATCTTTCAATGTAATTTTAACGAACCCAGAGAAGGTAAGCTCGATGGTTTTTCATATTTAGGGAGTCTGAAAAAATGTAAAAGGAGACTCCATTGGGGTACCTTTTTCGAAGATAATCTAGTCGGTTCGAAAAAAGGGGTAAAATAGCACTGACAAGACGTCTATTCAAAACCATTTTAATGAGTGTGATAAGGACAAGATCACTTGGCCATTTTTTCATTTTTAAGGAGTCTGAAAAAAGCTTAACTATGGACTCCATCAGGAATGTTCTTCTGGACCACTTTAACAAGTGTGAGAGAATAAGGTCACTTGACGATCTTTTAAATTTTAGGAAGTATGAAAAGAGCTTAACTTTGGACTCCGTGGGGGTTCCTTTTTCATAAATTTAGTCCCTCAGGCCCGAAAAAGGGTTAAAATAATACCTGAGAGTACTCTTCTAGAGAACTGAAGTTCCATAGAGTATACCTTTGTTCGTACAATTGACCGTCTAGACCGAAAAAGGGGTAAACTACTACTGGACAGACGTGACTTCAAATTTTAGTTTAACGAGCGTGAAAGGCCACAAGATCGCTCGGTAATATTTTCATGTTTAGAGGGTCTGAAAAGGGATTAAAAGAAGACCCGTAGAGGTTGTTTTTCTCAATTAATCCGAACGAGATCGAAAAGCATAAATGAAGTCTCGCCGGATGTTGCTTTCGTATCTCAAAGCGAGATTGAAAAACAACAAAGTTAGCTCATGATCGAATCTTTGTGGGTCGATGCCTGGCATCTCCTCGGGGGAGCAGTATGCTCTAATGAAAACATTGTCTATGATGTCAGGGGTTCTGGAGACATTTATCGGTATGGTTTCTGCGATCGTTTCCATATTACCCTCAACATAGACCTCATGTGTGGCTAAGGGATTAATAGGACAAGACCTATCTCCAGTCATAGTCAAGGTAAATTCTCTGGCTTCGATTCTGCTTAACTCTGGGAGGAAGTAAGATCTGCGATGAAGATCGTCCCAAGGTTTGTCCGAACTAGTCATTGCCTCAATGATTGCTTCGTCAAAGGGCAAGACTAAGTCTAATGAATTGGTGTCAGCGAGAGAACCTTGAGCCCAAATAGGCTCTAGAGTTGGATCGAACTCTTGTGCAGGAATTGGATTTGTGTTGGCCGAAGCTTGTTGGACTAAAGAGTACGCAACTTCAGCTACGGACAAGGGCATGGACATGCCCAGATGCCCTGTCCCCTCCATCATGGCTGATGGGGAAGGAAGAATCCATGGATCAGTGAAGTAAGTTGTGCGAAACGATGAAACTTGGAAAATCTGAACCTTATGGTGGTTAGATATGAACTTGATATCGCCTTGAGGGGGCGGGTAATCGAAGGTACCCATCAAAGATGGGCACAAACCAACCCCTACGTTGACCATGCCTAGTTAAAAATTATCAATCATCGAGACGGTGGATGCCCCCAATGAAGGGTCAGGTATGGAGAAAGACAGTTGATCGATGGTCACAATCCAGCCCACATGTGGAAACAACAAGACCCAGAAAACTGTAGCAACGATCACAATCCAGCCCACATGTGGAAACAACAAGACCAAGAAAACTATAGCACCACAGATTGCATGGCATAAGTCCAATTCCTCCCTAACAAGAGGTTATAGTCGAAGAGCGCGTCGACTACTTCTATCTCGACACACATGGTCTTCCCTCCTAACTGCATGGGTAAAGAGGGAATGATACCATGTGGTCGGAATGAACGACCATCGAAAGCAATGAGGAGAGTAGGTGACGGAGACAAAACGGGCTAGCCAATTGCCTTCCAACATGCCAACGACATAACACATGTCGAGGCGCCATCATCAACCACCGTGCGGAAGATATTCCGAGTAAAAATTTTCGTGGGATAAGCCACTACTATATGAAACGCTATGTGGTAAGGCAGACGAGGTTTTAAGTCAGTTGTATCCAACATAATTGTACCCTGATTACAAGTCTCTGTAGATCCTAAAGCGGTTAACAAGGCTTTCCTCTGGGATGGGCAGCTTTGGAGTACCTCCAAAGCGAACATCGCACAAGGGGTTTGTAATAAATCTTCCACCACAAAATATTTATGGGTGGCCCTTGCGTTTAGGTTGTGAGAATATTTTTTGAACGCGCCTTTGGGGATGCGCATCATTGTTTCACCCAATGTCTTCTCAATCTGTAGAGGAAGAGATGGAAGTTCGGCTTCTTTTCCCTTCTCAAATGTGCTTGGTTTACTATAGTCATGAGCTCTAGTCGATATAAAAGCATCACCCTTCACCATATATACATTCACAAATGTGGGGTTGTTCAAAGACGAAGAGGGTCCTTGGCTACCCCCTTTTGTGCTCATAGAGGCTTGGGTTAGATTTTTCCCATGTTGAAATGGATTGGTTAACACAGCAGGCTGTTGCTGCGTCACAAACTTTTGGGCTTCTACAAGCTGAGGACATAGATGGGTCGGGTGGTCTTCCGCGCACAAGTTGCATGGATACCTCACCTTCTGTTTCTTAGCGTTGTCCCCACCAGCATTATCGATAGGTTTTTTATCCCCCTTACCCTTCTTTCATTGTTTTTTCTTTCCTTCAGGCTGCTGGGTGACCTTTGGATTAGTCGATTGCACTGTGTGTACATCTGACGTTTTGGTAGGGGGAGCAGCCAAAGTAGTAGTTTGGTTGGCCGCTGTGTGTTGTATAGAAAATTGTTGCAACTGATTTGTTAGTTGCTCAGCGGGATTTGTTTGTGTTGAATCAACAATACCATCGGCATGTGGTCCAACTCTCTATCTGGTTTTATCAAGTATTGAGTATGGTGCATCTGGCAAGATCTCGTATAATAAACCGGACTGAGAATAGATTAGCTCAAGTTGTTGAGCTCTCATGATGGCATCTTCTTCGGAAAATACTCCCAACATCGCGACGTCTTTGGACAACTGTGGGACCAAAGACTTAAGAAACCACTCAAGAAGGAATGTTGGTGGGACTGGTACCTTAATTAAACTCTTTTGGAATCTCCATTCTCGAATGTGATCAGAGATATGGTTCGCTTTTGTTTGTGAGAAATTGGCCAGCAATTCGGTGCCAGCATCATATCTCACCAGTAACTGTAAATGGTTTAGGAAAGCCATCACCAGTTCGCCGAAGGAAGAGTATCTTAAACGATCGAGCTCAATGTACCATTTCGCGACACTCCCAATGAGAGTACGTTGAAATAATCGCAACTGTACGGAGTCGTCTTTCAATGAGTTAGATGAGCACCAAAGATGGAAGGTAGTCACATGATCTCCTGGATCTTCGTTAGTCTTGGATTCGAACTTTGGGATGTCCGAAGGAAACTTCGTCGGCATAGGAGGCCAACGCAGATCGTGATAGATAGGGTCATTCAACAACCTTGTCAAGTCTGGCAAATGCAAAGTTTCCAGGAAGGGTAGTTTGGGTTGTTGGTGATAACCTGGGAAAAAGGGGCCTGGAGTTTGATAGGCACCAAGTTGCCAGGAAAAGTTCGGTTGTTGGCCCAGGTTCTGGTAGAAACCATGGCCTTGGCCAGCGTATGGATTTTGTGTGTGCGGAGACATCATCGGCTGATTTCAAAAATAGGACATAGATGGTTGGGCATGCATTACATTCGAAGGACTTTGGGAAGGGTTGCCCCATGTCAGTCTCATGGGGATAAGCATAGTGCTTTGTCCGGGGTTCCATTGATTGTGAAAATAATTACCCTAGATCGACATTCATGATGAGGGAATAGATCCCTGCCAAGAATTCCAAGGCCCTGATGCGAAAGAAGTTCTTGGGTGTGCCCCCTGTGCAGGAATAGTACCCTGCATAGGCATAGGTTGTTTGAAATCGGGGTTGCCCCTAGTTGGGAAAGTAGCTGACAAGAAGGCATTGTTACCAAATGCACCGAACAAAGAAAAAGGTGTTGAAACTACCATCATATCATGCAAAGGTCGTCCTTGACTCCCCGCTCCAAATAAACTATGGGGTGCAAGTGGCCCGGCGGATTGTTGATGCATGCCACCGAGTGAAGGCGATGAAGGAGGTATATGACCTCCCCCGTAAGGGAAATCATTAAAAGGAGAAGGAGTTCCCCCCATGTGTCCTTGCAGAGGAGTGTTAGAGCTCCTTGCCCCCAAACCTGAAGTCTGTGAAGTGGAGTAGGAAAGTACAAGACTTGTACCTGAACTAGGCATCCCGTATGAGAATGGAGGGCCTATCGCACTTGGTGTCAAAGGGGTTGTGGCCGCCGCCAGAGATGGGATCAGACCACTGTGCAATGTAGAGGAGATCAAGACCATGGTGGCTCGAACTGGTGACGATGGGTTAGGAGGTGGAAACTCTCCTGTGGTGACAACCGTAGTGGGAATTGAAGAATTCCCAGAAGGAGTAGCAACATTTGTTTCCATTCTTACGTGCAACATTGTCTGGCACTCATAAGGATGAATCGGTACGATGGTGGGTGTTGAAAGATCAATGGTGGAGGTTTCAACGAGACCAAAATCTTTCACTCCAAGGTCTAAAATGGTTGATTCCTCTAGATGTTGGTCGAGCACAATTTCTTATGACCCGGTCGCTTCAAAAGACCCTTGTTGGTCTAGCTTCGCCTTAATGGCGGCAAGGGTGGCTCCAGTGTAACCGGCAGCAGGCCAAAAAGCCCTCGTGACCGACGGAGCTCCTGATCCTCCACTGTGTGAGAAGATCAAAGACACTCTAGGGCATTCTTAATCATTCAAAAGAAACACACACTAAAAAAGTCCCTATAAGATAAGACAGGCAAACACTAAATTAATTGGAAGAACAGTTACAACAACCAACACTAGAGAAACTTCTTGGTGCAAGTGCAACTTGAAAATGGAAGCACCCTCTGGGTATACTCTGCAAAGCATGGCCCAATGTCTGTCCTAGGTACCGCAGTATACCCCTGTAGTCACCTATTTATGTCCCTAAAAAAGATGGACAACTAGGCTGCTAATGTGCGAACAGTCACCAGGCAGGTACAGTCGAAAGTCAGGTAGACCACAATGAGCAGGGTATCGAGCCCAAAACATGTCAAGGGTATCGAGAGCAAGTGGTCTAGAAGACAATTGAGGACCTTGAACGGATTCGAGACCCACGAAGCTCTGTGGCAACTGCAATCGACGGAATCCCAAGACAAACCCCCTATATGTGTTCTCCACTACGATTGGTCCAACTTTGGAGGGGTTATCTCCACTACATTTCCACACGCGACCTCGTGTTTAGCCCTTGTATTAGAGGGGGGTCCCAGATAACTTTCATGATACTGGACTTGGACACTCCCTAACTCAGACTCCAATGTTTGATTTTGATGGCCTTGAAGAGTTTCCTCTCCAACCTAATCCAAGGCCCCAATCCTAAACTAGTTGGTTGACCCTACAAACACAAAAGTCTAATGAATTTTAGATTTAGCGTTAATTTTATGCCTTGTCTTACGTAAAAGGGTATGAAACTGAAACTAGTGATGTGTGAAAGATGAAAGTAAAAATGAATAAAAAGCTGGAAACAAAAACCTTCACTTAATGCAAAATTTCAACAACTTTTCAAAAAAAAAAAAAAATTAATTTTCTAAGATCTTTTGAACAACAAACTCAAAGCAAGATTTCACTCGACTACGAGCTACTTACGATCTAAGTAAACTATCAAGAACTTATGAAAGCAAAGACTTTTCCCTGGTTACTAATGCAAAACAACACTTTTCAAACAAACAAGAAAATGAAAGATTTTTTTTTATTTGAATGTTGACAAAGCTAAAAACAAAAATATCAACAAGTCAAAAACCAAGAAAAAAGTCCTAGCCTAATCGTAGATCGAAAAGAATCACTTCAAGAAATCACACACTAGCAACTTAAAAAAGGACTCTCACACTTGTCTAAAACTCCTAAAGAAAAAAAAATTATGACAACTTTTAAATGAAAAAAGAAGGCTATGTCTAAGATCAACCCTAAGCTACTGACTGCTAGGAAAAAAATTCAAAAACCTGAGAGGTATAACTCTTGTCAAGGGAAAGGATGACTGCCTCACCCTAAAAAAAAACTATCTTGCACAAGCACACTACTGACAATTCAACAACAAGTGTGTGCACGCGAGCTGTGTAGAGCCAGAGGGTGTGTACACACGTGTTGGCCTTATACAGGTCATGTGTATCTCTAAAACTTTGAAACAAATAAAAATAGACAATCCAAACCAGGAAGAGACCACTGATATTGAGAACCAGGATCCCTTGAAGGCTTAGACACTCTCTTTAACAGAAAAAAAAAAAAACAATGTAAGGAAACAAAATTCGTAAAACAAACCAATTTGAGATGAGACTGCAAACAACCAAGACTAGAAAGAGTTCCAGAAAACCCCTGAGAATGACTGATTCTGACAGGGAAGAGGATGACTGCCTCAAAAAATTTCTGGAATATACACGCTACTGTTACTTCTTCAGCTAGCATTTACACGCGGGTTGTAAGAAAGTAGGGCATAGGTACACGTGTGAAGACCTTATGCAGGTTGTGTGCACCTCTGTGGGTGTCGAAAAAACATAGTCAAGAAAATAACAGAGATAGTTGGTATGGAAGACCAGACTCTTTGTTAGCTCAGACTTTGCAGAAACTTCAAAAAACAAGAAAGAAAACCAGTCTTTTAAAACTACCCAAAAATATTCCGAGGAACCCTAGAGACTTCCCCAATACGGTCGCCAATTCTGTTGTGGTGGGAAATCCCCCTACGGACTAGAAAATAGGGTTATATTATGCATGTAGATATGACCAAAAGAAACCTACTTTCTACCTTCATCCCCAGACCTAATCCCCATTTCTTTTTAGAAAATACATGGTTAGACCAACATACCTCGTTTCGGACATTCGATGTCGATCCTTCTTCATGCTTGATCATTTGTTAGAAGCTCTCCTCCCAAGGCTGACCGCATACAAAACAAGAAACAAACTACACATGCATTTTACCTACAGACTAATGGGTTAGAGATTCAAACATATATTTACTAAACTATGAAGAACTCATATAGTGGGACGAGAAATGAATTTCTTTATTATTAACTTTAATGAATCAACTTACAATGTCGAGATCGGCCACTGCTCCGTGAACCTGATCCTGGGCTCCTCTTCAAATGTCCTCCAACTTCTTTTCTTTGTATCTCTTCTTGCACAAGTATGGCTAAAGGGTTGGGACAATGGGAATGTGCAATTGGGCAGAGTTTCTTTACTCTTATTCTCCTCTTCCAAATAGGACCCCTAACCCTTCTTTTATAGGCTATAAGAAGCTAGGTATTTGGGCAAACCCTCGGCCATGCATGGCTGGAAGATTCAGTTAAGTCACCCAAAGTTGTGTGTTCCATCGACAAATTTCCTTTTTTCGTCCTTTTGAAGGTCCACGTGGGTTGTTTTAGGTCAGCTAGTGTGTACACGCATGCAATAATGGAGTAGAGCGCGTGGGCCCTTATAAAAGAGGTTTTTTAAAGAGTTGTTCAGCAGTGCTTTGGAAAAGAAGGGATCTGAGATGGCCTGATGCCAGGTAAGCATGTATGGTGCAAATTAGGGTTATAACACATGGTTCATCCAGAGTTTACCAACAAAAACCCCAAGGCATCGACATATCAATCTTCAGCCAAAGATTGAATAAGGTCTCATTCGAAATGCCATGACAATTACAGAGACCATCTGATCTTATGTCAGTGATGAACGACTAATTGCATAGGAATCCATTTGGGTTTGCATTCATATAATCCATTGCAAACTACTTAACTACTAACAATGTATAATAATAACAAAAATATTGAATAGACACATTATCAACACATCATAAGACCATAATCACTGTAGCTTTATTATATTTATTCAACCATTCACATACATTCATTAAGAAACTTATCAATTGACAGTAACAGAGCCATGTTTTCTTATACGTTTTCCCAGTGTTACCTTACATCGTGCCATGCGCTTTCCTCCAGACTCTACATATATGACAAAATCAAACTTAGAACCAGAGACATTACAAACATAGGCTCAAAGCGAGCTCAAGGACATGGACTAACAACCACAATAATACCCACAACCATCAACCAACAACCTTATTTATGTCATCATTGCTCCCTTTTATCTACTTCTCGTCTCTAGTGCTCTACCACTTTCAGTTCTTCCCCACTCGCTCCTCTAATTTCTAATCTCACATGCTTCTATCACTCGCATGCATTCCACGTAACCTCTTTGGAATCGAGGAAATCTTAACTACCTTTCCATCTCACCTTCTTACTGGTCCATGATCCCTCGTGTTGCTTGTAGTAATCATTCGAGGAGATTTCCTGAAGATTTTTTTCTTGATTCCGGTGTGCATGCGATGTCTTCTTGATTTCCGGTGTGCATCAAAAAACTCACACCGTCACGTATTTCCAGAACTAGAAATAAAGTGCATTAGAAAAACTTGGACCAATGCACACCTCCTACCATCCATCATGTAGCTGCTTGAGCATGCACAAAACTGGAATAGGCACGTACACCTTCGTTTGTGCACTGCAAAATTGAAATAGGTGTACACAACTTTGTTTGTGCACATGCTTGATATGTACCCAAAGCTTTGGATGCTAACAAGCCCCCACCACTATTATTTGACTTGTCCTTGAGCCAAATGCCTCATGGAGTAACTGATGCAATGAACAAAACTGTCTTCATGAGTTCCTGAACAAACTCCTTGAATTGGCTATCAGGATCATTGAGGTTTCCATGAAGTTCCTCAATGAGTTGAACAATCATGTCTGCATCGGCTGTAGTGACTTGAGGGGATACCAGGTTCGTTGTTTCCATTTTCTTGATCAAGTGACCAACAACAACCTGTGTGTCTGTCAACTAGGTATAACAGATTAAGTCCTTATCGGTTGTAGTAGTGATTATCTTTGATATGCTTTGTTGCTCAACCCAGATGGAAAAAATTTCCTTGGTTTTAGATGCAATCGCTACCATTGCATCTAGGCGCTCTCCTAGAGGTAGAGAGGCTAGGATACCATTTTGTTGTGTGACCTCAGCCTTGGCCGTGCGAACTATATCTTTAATAGAAGTCAATTCTGGGCGACTTTGCAAATGGATCCACAAGGTAAAGCTATGATTGACCACCCCCAAAAATTCCTTCAATCTATTCAAGTTGTCCCAGATGGTTTCTTCAATCGTTACAACCTTCCACTGTAGCTCTATCTCCTCCAACATTAGCTATTGAATCCATTCACGGAGTGTTGTATTATGAGATTCCAAAAGATGAATGTGCTTAGTAACCACTTTAAATTTATGTGGTTCCAGGATCTCTAGTTGTACCCTCTCGATATGAAAAACCTGTGAATAAGCTTCGTCCAATGCAGTGAATATTTCAGCATGACTATCTAGATTTTCTTCATGTTGGGTCTTAGTTTTTGTATGTGCAGTAACCTTAGCAAGATGCAAGATCTAGAGGTCTCGCTGGGAAACTTCAATTTCTTGGTGCAAGCTTGGTTCCTGTTGCAATTAGGATCTGATGTCTACATGACTGGAGAGTTCCTGGTCAAACTAAAGGCATAGATGGGAATGCTCTTTGGAGAGAGTTGGTTCTTCTCCCCAAGCTTGTAGAACATGGTAGTGAAAAAACCCTATAGCTCTGCAGTAGGGACCTGGAAAAGTTCGAGCTCTGTTATAGCCAAGTCGGTGGGTGATCCAGATTTAGGAGTGGAATGAACTGATTAACATAATGAATACAATAAACACAAAGATATGAAGAAGAACACAAATATCCAGTGAACAATATCTTATATTGAATAAATGAATATGTTGAAACTGTAAAAATGCAGAACTGAAACACTTGCTTGATTGGTGGTAGCTATCTCTGAGAAGAGATGTGGTTTCTACATGCATCTGTCTGAGAAAAATGATTATAATGAGGCTCCATATGCCTTTTTAACATTACTCATAAATTACAAAACCCTAGACATTCAAAAACCTAACCCTAGGAGATGAAACGCCAAAACTTATGTGGGCCCCTATGGGTAAGTTGGTACCTTAACTTCCAGAGGTCTTAAATTTTTCATACGACCTCTGTTTTAGGTGTGTGATAGCTCATTGGAAAGGTCTTTTTGAGAACTATGCATTACATCATCAAAATCTGGCTCAGTCAGCAGTTTGACTATGATTAGACAAAAAAAACATTATTTAGGGCCCCAAAACAACCCTAGAAGTACAACAAGATGTGCTGACATGAAAAATTACAAAATAAGCCAGTTGGATTAGGTGGGAGGCCACCAATATAAACTTGGAAGATGTGTAGGGATTCAGACAACCTCAGAAGTGTATAACCCACAATTACAAAGAAGTACAGAAGAACGTGTTGAACTAAAACCGATCAAGAGGATCTAGTTGGAATAGGTGGGTAGCCACCAATATCCACCTGGATCAGTCCTCCCCCCTTAAGAAGCAATGTTCTCCATTGCATTGATTTTCTCCATCAAGTGAGGAAACTTTTGTTGAATTTAGCCCCGGGTAATCCACTTTCCTTGGTGTAGCAACTGCCCTGCCTTCACAACCTGATAAAGCTAGATCCTCTGCTGGCGATTTCCCTTGACCTATGTGTCCACTATCTAATCAGTGGATGCTTGTTCCATGTAGTCAGGGTTGAGATTTATTGGTGTTAGTTGTTCTATGATCTATGAGGTTTCCAATAATGGTGGAAAATATGGTCGAATGAGGTCCACATTGAACACTGGGTGCAAGACAAGGAAGGGTGGAGTGTTGAGCTCAAAAGAATTTCTACCCACAGCCTTGGTGATAGTGTAAGGCCCATAGAAAAGTGGGAGAAGCTTCTAATGAGGCCCTGTAAGAAGCTATTTCTACAAATGTAACCAGACCTTGTCTCCAACTTGAAATTAGTGCGATACCCTGTGTTGATCACGTCACTGCTTGTACTTAGCATTGGATTTCTGCAAAATCTCGTGGACCTATTGGTGGATGTGATTAATCTACTCAATGAATCTGGTGGCTTTTTTGGCCTCAGACTGAACATGGTAATATTTTGTCTGTGTGGTTGCAAGAGGTAGTGCAACATCAATGGGACCCAAGGGTTGGAATCCCAGCCCCACCTGAAATGGGCTATGGTCGGTGCAGCTATGGAGAGCCCTATAATAACTGTGTTGAACATAGGGAAGACTCTCATCTTATGCATGTGGAGGATTAGATTTGTACATGCACATGATGTGCACAATCATCTGATTGACGACCTCTATTTGGCCATCGGTTTGGGGGTTGAAAGAAGTGGATTTATTGAGCTTTGTGTCCAACAATGATCAGAGACTCAACCAAAATGTGTTGAGGAAACTGTTGTCCTGGTTGGAGATGATATTCTATGGTATCCCAAAATGGACCCACACTTGTTCGAAGAAGAGATTGGAAGTATCTACCACTATGATTTTCTTCTTCTAGGCTATGAGGATGGACATCTTTGAAAACTGATCAACGACCACAAATACACAATCATTTCCTTGCTTAGTGGATGAAAGGCCAGACATGTAATCCATCGAGATGGATTCCCAAGGCTTCTCGAGAGTACGAAGAAGGGTGTATAAGCCTTGCTTCTTGATGGCTAGCTTGGAAATGGCATAGGAAGTGAAAGATCCGATATACTTGTTGACGTCATGTCGAAGTTTCGGCCAATAAAATGTTTTTGTAGAACGACGACCATTGTTTTCTCTACGCCAAAATGTCCTGCCATCCAACTATAGTGGGCTTCCCAAATAATCTTTGCAATCTATCTTACAAGAACACAAAGATGGTCCATATGGCATAACATTCTATCCTAAATGTGATAATTGGTGACATTCGTGCATGTACCCAAGAGCTTATAGGTGGTGGCGAAGTTTGGATCTTGCTGATAAAGTTGGGGCCACTCATATGCATCATGTCCATAGGAATGGAACACAGTGGTGAGTGCAGCCACGAGAGGTCGACTGAGGCAGTCAAAGACATGATTTGTGCTCTCTGTCTAATACTTGATGTTGAGATGGAACTGCTGCAAGTAGGTGGACCACTTCTGATGGCAGTCATTCTGCAACTTCCCATGTGTTTGTATGAACTACAAAGGATTGTGATCGGTGTGGATGATTGTCTCCTTTCTCAGAATGTAATTTTTCCATTGACGACATGATTGTACAATGAAATACATTTCCTTGTCATAGGTGGGGTATTTCCGGACAATATCTGAGAGTGTCTCACTATGGTATGCCACCGGATGACCATGTTGAGTGAGAACTGTGCCTACAACATAGTTAAATGCATCAATCTCAATCTCTAACGATTTTTGTAGATTGGGAAAGGAGAGTACTGGAGCTGAGCACAAGTGATGCTTCAGATCATCAAATTCTCATTATTTTTCATTCCCCCACATGAACTTTTCCCTTCCACCGCCGTTAGTCACTTGGTTGAGGGCCCATGCAATATGGGAGAATCCCAACACGAACTGTCGATAGAAGTTTTCCAATCCCAAGAATCTCTGAAGCTCGGTTAGTGTGGTTAGGGTTGGTCAGTCACATATGACTTGGATCTTAGTTGGATCAACATGTACCCCATGCTCATCAACAATGTATCCCAAGTATTGGACCTTGTTCATTCCAAAGGAGAATTTTTCCAAGTTGGCTTATAGCTTGTGTTGCCTCAAAGTGCTCAAAACCTGCTGAATATTCCGCATGTGCTCCTCCCACATTTTGTTGAAGTTGAGGATGTCATCCAAATATACCACCACAAAAACGTTGGTGAAGGGTCTCAATACATCATCCATCAACCTCATAAAAGTGGCTGGTGCATTTTTTAAACCAAAGGGCATGAACAACCATTCAAAGAGACCTTCTTTAGATTCGAAAGTTGTCTTCCATACATCAGTTGGTTCGATGGGAACCTGGTGGTAGCCAGACTTTAGGTCAATCTTGCTGAAGAACTTTTCCCCCTTGAGTTGGTCAAGAAGGTCATCAATCCTGGGAATTGGGTACCAATTCCTGACTGTGATTTTTCTTAACTCTTTGTAATCAATGCAGAGTCGCTAGGTCCCGTCCTTCTTCTGCACCAGTACAAACTGGCTTCTGCAAGGGGAAGAGTTGGGTATTATGTGCCCCTTTTAAAGAATCTCTTGGATCTGATACTTGATTTCTTCATTTTCCATCAGCGAGTGATGATAGACTGGTCCATTAGGTATAGGTGCATCAGGGGTAAGATCAATTGGATGCTTGACTTGGCAATGTTTCAATACCCTAGTGGTTGAGGAGAAGATGTCTCTGTACTCTTCCACGATCCTGTCCACTTGCTTTTATTGCAAAGAGAGGTTCTGTGTAGAGGCCACAGATGTGGCGGAAACCTTCTACTTACTGTGAGCAAGGATCACAAACAAGACAAACTTCTCAGTCTATGAAATGACCTTACTACATTTCTTAGCATAGATTAAAGAAATAGCGGTAGTCAACGCTACTTTTGGTATCCTGTAAATTGTCTATCCAAAATAATAATAACACTGTGAGTTCTAGACTCATACACAACATGGCGCTTCCACAAATATGGTTGTCCTAAAAGAACATCACAAAATAAAAGGGGAGCAATATCACACAATACCTCGTCTTTGAAAGGCTTGATGTCGTAGGGCAGACGACACTGTTGGCTGACACTGAGATCCCTTCCTTGGAGAAGCCAACCGATGGTGTAGGGATACATATGCGGTGTCATCGACAAGTCCAACCACTTGAAAACCCCTGTTGAGATCAGGTTCTTATGACTGCCACTATCGACAATGAAATGAAGTGGAGCCCCCTTTACCGACATCTATGAGTGAAAGAGGCACTCCCCTTCCTCTTGTTCTTCTGGTTCACTTGGCTGGACTTTGGTGGTAGCGATTGTGGCATTGTGTTCAACATCGATAATCTGCTTCCCTCCTTCTGGATTTGATTCAGAGTCATATCAGAATCTGAATCAGAATCTTTCAGCTCATCCACCATGAGTGACTCCTTGGAGCGACATTCTTTAGTGTTGTGCCAAGGGATTTTATGGTATTCACACCATTTTTCTGTGTCCTTATTTGTCTTCTAATTTCCCTTCTTGTGTTGCATCTTGGACTGGTTGTTGTAAGAGTGGCCATATTTTCTCTGTCCCTTGTTGTGTGGGTTGGGGCCGCATTTTCCCTGCTTCGGATGTGAGGGATTTGTAGATCCAAACTCTCACCTCTTTTGTTTAAATTTCAGCTCGATCTTGACAACATATCTATAAGCCATACCTAATGAGGCAATGTCCATAAGCTCCATTTATGTTTGAATGTATCTATGCAAACAACCATGGTATTTGAGCACCAGATGTCGCTCAGAGTATTTGATACCCAATTTGGTGCGCAGGGTATGGAAAATATTGGTGAAATCTAGTATTGTTCGGTCCCTTTCCTGATGTAGGGTGGTCCATTTGGTGTACTGGTCCTCATAGCTTCCAATAGAGTAGTATTTTTATTGAATGGAATCCCAGAAGGAATCCCATGTAGGGGAAACCACAAATATTTTAGATTCCTCTATGGCCCTTTTCTTAGAGTAAGTATCCCACCTATCCTTAACATCAGGGACGACCTTGAGGAGTGCAAAAGTAATATTTTCCCTATCAAAAAAATTGTGGACCGGAAAATACCCTTCTAGCATATTCAACCATTTATCTACAACATCCACATCTATCAGTCCTTCAAATAATGGAATATCAAAATTTACATGTACCTTGAAGGGGGTTGCATGGTCGCTTGATGAAGATGCTTCTCCTGTGGAAAATCGCCGAAGGATCTACACAAAGTTTTCCATCATTTCGTTCCTTTGTCGCACAAGGGCTTCCTCGAGAAACATTTTAAAATGATATCCTACTCCATCATCTTTATTTTCATCCCCTATGGGTTGTTTTCAGGCTCGATGCGACCGATCTTGCAAAGGCTCGATTGGTTTGATTCCCAACTTCTTATACCTAGATCTTGTCGGGGACATGCACGAAGAAAAATAAATGAAGAGCAAACTGATATGATACCACTTATCTGGATTTAGGAGTAGAACGAACTGATTAACAGGCTGAATACAATAAACACAGAGATATGAAGAATAACACAGATATCAAGTGAACAATATATTTTATTGAATAAATGAAATAGGCTAAAATTGTAAAAATGTAGAACTGAAACACTTGCTCAAATGGTGGTAGATATCTCTGAGAAGAGATGTGGTTGCTACGTGAATCTGTCTGAGCAAAATGATTACAGTGAGGATCCATAGGCCCTTTTAACATTACTCATGAATGCCAAAACCTAACCCTAGGAGATGAAACACCAAAATTTATGTGGGCCCCTATGGGTAAGTTGGTACCTCAACTTCCTTGGGTGATAACTTTTGCATACGACCTTCATTTTAGGTGCGTGATATCCCGTTGGAAATTTCTTTTCGAGAACTACACATTACACCATCAAAATCTAACTACGTCTATAGTTTGAATTGGGCGAGCCAAAAAAAACTGTTTAGGGCCCCAAAACATCCCTGGAAGTACAACAAGATGTGTTGACATGAAAACATACAAAATAAGTTTGTTGGATTAGGTGGGAGGCCACCACTATCCACCTGGAAGATGTGTATGGATTCAGACAGCCACGGAATTGTATAACCCATAATTAAAAAGAAGTACAAAAACTAAAAACTGTCAAGAGGAACCAATTGGAATATGTGGGTGGCCACCAATATCCACGTGGATCAGTGGGGACCATGGCAAGTGGAATGACATTCAAAATTATTCTTTGGTTCATTCCCAAAGCTGTAATATACTGGTGGTCCTGTGGTGGAGATATTTTGGGGGGGGGAGGTAAAGCCAACTATTGACATAGGGTGTTAAAATTCTCTACCATATCATTTTGAAACATCATTTGTCTAGGTAACTAAGTGTGAAGCACCTTCATAAATTTGGCTACCTATCGAATAGCCTGTAGTGTTGGGGATATAACCTCTAACTGTGTCATGGTAGTCATTCGTCGATGGTTTTATGAACCTTAAATCGAGTCGAAGGCATTGATGCATCTTCGTCGATTGGAGTCACAAGCAGTGAAGGTGGATGATCCTCTTTTGTGTTGGTGTCAAGGTCGATAAGGTGCAGAACCTAAGTTTTGGAAGACCATTTATGTTTCTCGATGCCCTCATCTTCAACTTCATATCCGTCACCACTGTGCATGCACTCCCCTGAATGTGGTGACCCATGGTCCTTGGAACCATAATGTTGTATCTTGGACGCAACATCCTTGTCTCAGCGTTAGGCAACAGTCACAACCAACTTCTATTCCTGTGACTTCTTGGTTCTCACTTCAAATTCAAATACATGGAGGTACCCTCTGCATATCATTTAAATTCATGAAGAAATAACAAGAAATGGTCATTTGTTAAGAGTAAATCACTTTTATTCCATAATTAGACATCATACAGTAACACTGAATATGGTGCATAATATGCTACTTGAGATTTTATTAATCAGATATGATACAATAAGCCAAAATGGGAGAGGTGGATTTACAAGAACATAGACACAAAAAGAAGAAGAGTTACAAGCCAAAACATAATGTATAAGACACTCTTAAATTCCCCAAAGTGTTAACCCCAAAAATGAGCACCTTGTATTATTTTATAGATGTTTTTATTTGTGATAAAACCATTCATTCGATCCAGTACTGCTTCTTGAATATGGATACAACTCTTCAATTCTTGATACTGAATATGGTTTTCCAACTGATTTTACCAGGTAAAAACTATTTTTACCACCAAAGTTAAAAACCTGATGACGTGTCATCCAGAATGCATTCTTTGTCCAATTGAGATTTTGTTTGGATTCTTCTAAGTGGCTCAATTGGGTATGACTATTGCATTGGACACATTCAAACTTTGCACAGTTGAGGTCCTTGGATGGCTAGAAGGGACGTCTAACCATTTCCTCTCAGCCACCACCACTCAATGACGTAGAGCACAATCAAACAACTCTTCAAATCCTTTTCCTCAAGCATTTGTAGAGCATTGGTTGGATTGTGAAATTTCACCTTATGGTGGACTACCAAACGTCCCACTGCTCTTATGTCTAATCCAATGCAAGCAGAAAGGGACATTCCCCTTCTTTGAAAAGATAGGAGAAACTCCTCACACATCAGTGGCCAGGATGGTTGATTGGTCTCTTATGAGGGGAGAGATTTTGTAGGTGGGTCATCTTCTATGACACCTAGAATTTGAGTAAATCACCTTTAGAATCTGAACTACTCATAGATTGGTTTCTTCTGCTCATAAGGATTTCTCTTATAATGGATTGACATGCACTTGCAGAGGTTGTTGATGGTGTGAAATGATTTGCTACACATGACAACGATCTCTTTAAATATGAATCTTACTTAAGTATGCATGTGTGTCTAATGATTCTCATCCTTAATCAAATGCAACTAATGCTATAATGTTTGGCAATGATTTCTAGGAATGATGCCAAATGTCATGTTATATTTTGTCTCATACATCAATTGATTTGGTGCTCCATTTTCATAATCCCCTACTTGTTTAAAACCCCTTCAATATGATTTTTTTGGTCACGTGTTGCCTCCCCTTTGTCTCGAGATTTTCAAAATTTGGGAAGAGCGTGAAATTTTGAGTGAAAACATCATTGACGTCAACATGGTCCCACAGACACATGGCATATTTTTATTGGTCCATGTTGGTTCTTATGTGGAAAGGAAGTAAGATATGTGTTGTTGAACTCATGATGTGATGCTCAATGTCTCCAATGGGTCCCCTTTGTCAAGGTGGTGACTTCATATTTTCTCCGACGACTACTTTGTTGGGATGCGACCCTATCGTTGGTCTTTCTGAGTATACCTGGTGGAATGTTGAGTTGGCTCCACATTATTATGAATGAGTGGCTAGGTGTGCACTTTGTAATGGGAAGATGGGTGGTTTGGTGAAACCACAATACCATTGTCGCAACCCAACGAAGGTGGTTTCTTGTTAGGAGACACCATCCACTACATGAAGTTTTTCCATGCCAAACCATTTTCATGCCTATTAGGCTCATTATCTCTTGCGCATATTCATTTTGCGACGTTGATCGCTAATCGTTGATCTTCCTCGCTTGTAGTCATCTGATTGGTCATGCCCCACATATTAATTGGAACTTGGTTCCTAGGCTCCAACCTTGTGGTAAGATCCTTGGCTATTAAATCTTAGGTACTTTCAGGATGCGATAGGCCTTGTTTTGAATTTTGATAAGCACCCAATATCTTAGATCTTGCCTTAGGTGACTAGGGTATGGATTTTCTAGTATTTTCTTCAATTTTCCTCAAAATAGCTTGGATCTTTCTATTTAGAGGCGCTAGAATATTTCCCTCTATCTCTATATCATCCAATATCAGGCTTATAACCTCAAAAAACCTTCATATCAGTGATAGGGTAAAATATGGTACTAATATCAGCTCCACCAGGGACAACATACCCCCGTGGTTTGTTTAGAATTGTAGAACAAGTTCCTTCTTCTATTGGGTTATGGAGTCTATATTGAAATGATACATCTCCCTCATACCTAAAAACTGATCTGATACATGAAACAACAATGCTTAACATATTACAACATTATAACTCTACCTATTTGCTCATGTAACAAATGGTGAATGAAGTAAAATTAAAAATTCATGGAAATAAATGGAAAATAATTATTTATGTACAAGGTAAGAAGATTTGTAGTGTCATTACTGCCAGAAGTGTTTGAGGAACCTTCCATTCATAGGAGCCCCAAGCAACTCTCCACCCAGCTGGGCCAACTCATAAGTGTTGTTATCTTGAACTGCAACAATGTGGAATGATCCAAGCCAAAGATTGTCAAAATTTCCATGCTTTCACATAGCTTCCTTTCAAGCATCCCACTTTAGGACAAGATATTCTGTCACAAAATTGATTTATTTAGTCCTTTTGTCAAATATTTCCTTCATTCTTGATTGGTGAATCTAGGACTTTATCTGCATTTTTTCTCTTACCTGTTGGACTTCAATTAATTTATTGATTCTCCTATGCATATCATATGATTCTACCTCGTCATCTTGTATTAGTTTCATCAAAGGAAAGCTAAGTTGAATGGGGAAAATGACTTCCAGTCCATATACCATCTAAAAAGGATAAGTTCGAATAGACCTATTTATGTTGACTCTATCTTCCCAAACTGCATACTTCAAGTGAGAATCCCATGCTTTTTTATTCTGGGACAACATTTTCTTGATAATCTTGATGAGGTTCTTATTGGAGGCTCAACCAAGCCATTTCCTTGTGGGTAGTAAGCAGTAGAGTTTCCAAGCTCTATGCTAAAGTTTTGGCAGAATTGAACCAATTTGGCATATTTGAAGGCCTGACATTATCAATGATGATCTTCCTTGGGCACCCAAATTTGACCAAGATATTCTCCTCAAGGAACTTTAAGATGATCGTGTCAATTGTTTCCCTTGTAGGAATTGATTATACCCATTTGGTGAAGTAATATGTGGCTTTCAAAATCCATTTATGTCATCCACTTGAATTTGGATTGATTTCACCAATCAAATCCAATCCCCACTGTTGAAAAGGCGCCTCAACTTTGATAGATCTTAGTGGAAAGGGAAACAACTTTTGCTTTCCTGCAAACATCTAACATTCTACACATGCTCTAACCATGCAATTAACATAAAAGAAAATGAGGTCCAACAATAACCAACTATGAGGATCTAGTATGTAGTTTCTCTCCAAGCATGGTGACCACCACATTCTCCCTTGTGAAACTCGGTCACAATGCCTTTAGTTTCATTTTTCAGTGAGGAAATTTAGAAAGATTCCTTCTACATCCTTCCAAAATAGATTTTCTCCCAAAATGAAATACTTTACATCCTTAAGTTTAATATACCTATCCTTGGCTCTATCCCATGTCGGTGAGAAATTTAGGTTTTGTAGGTAAAAGATGATATCCTTGTACCAATAAGATTGAGAAAACTTATGGCTCACCTTCAAGGATGGTTCTTGTGTTTCATCCCCTTTGGGTTATATTGATATGTTTTTTTTTTTACTGTAAATTCATGCCTAGAGCTTTGCAATTACACTTAGTTAGGACTTTGGAAATACCTTGTCCCTTCACCAATTTTGTGGGATTAATCTCCACATCATACTCTTGAATTTTAACAATTCATTTATCCCTTCTTCCCTCACTGTGGGGTTGTTTGAGAATGTCGTTTATAGCACTAGTGGGTACATAAGCCAATATTTTAGAGTGTAATATGTAATCTCTAAATTCTTTCATTGCTTTGACTTGAGCATAATCTTGTTTCTCCAGGCTACTATATCTCAGTTCAACATATCTTAGGGCCTTGCTAAAAAAGGCTATGGGTTGCTCCTGATTTTATTCATTTCTTTGCAACAACACAAAACTATAGTATGTTATGAGGAAAAAGAGAAAATGAGGAACTCCTTATCAAAGTTTTGGCTAGCTGGAATTAGAGACTCTCCCAATGCCTCTTTGATTGGCTGAAAAGGCTCTTTAGCTTCAATGGTCCGCTTGAATTCATGATCCTTTTTTAACATGTTAGTGATATGTTTCACCATTTCAGAAAAAATTGGGATAAACCTTCTTAGAAAATTGATCTCACCTGGGAATTATTATACTTATTTCTTGTTTCTAGGAAAAGTAATTTGTTTAATTTCCTCCACCCTTTCTGAATCTATCTTCACTCCTTCCTTAGATGTTGTATGGCCCATAATTTTTCCTTCTTTCGTAGAAAAATAAGACTTTTTGGGATTCAAGGACAAGCCAAATTTCCTGCATTTCACAAAGGTTTTCGTTAAATACTTGATGTGGTCTTCATCTGTCTTTGAGAATATAATCATGTCATCAAGATATATAACAATGAATGTGTCCTTGTCTCCCACAAAATATATGTCCATATCCCTTTGAAAATTTTCTCCTACATTTATCAAACCAAAAAGCATTTTTTCATACATGAAAGTCCCCCAAGGTGTTGCAAAGGTTTTATTTTATCCATCATCTAGATGCATTGTCACTTGATTATATCCTGAGAAACCATCCATCATGGAGATTCTATTCTCCCCCACTACTTTTTGCAATATGTGATCCATGTTATAACTCACAACAATACTGAGAGAGGGGGGGTGAATCAATATTGTATCAGAGCTTTCACTTTTCTTTCCTTTCAATAAATTATGGTTATTTAGAAGTGCTTACTTTATCAACAATACACGTAAAACTCAAAACACAACACAAAAAACACATTACACCAAAATTTTTACATGGAAACCCAATGCGAGAAAAAACCATGAAATATATTTCTTTATGTTCTTATGCAAGCACCAAATTAAAATTTACAATTATTCATCTTGACAGAAACCCACTTGTTGCAGATGAGGACACCAATCCTCTCATGCACCAACCTGTCGCAAACAATGAGGACATTAATCCTTGCATGCACCAACCTGTCATAGATAATAAGGACACCAATCCTCTTAGGAGCCAACCCATCATATATAATGAGGACACCAATCCTCTTAGGAACCAACTTGTTCCAGATAATGAGGACACCAATACTCAATGAGATTAAACTCACCTTAGCACCACCCTTCCACCCTGAATTCAATTTAAAATTATTCTTACAGAACTAGACCTTTCTCTACAAAAATTAATCTGATATGTCTCTGGTTCAGTTTTGTTGAATATTTATAGGTCCCTTTTCTTCTCTTTTCATCTGCGCTCCACTCGAATAGAGTGCATCCTTACTTATAAATTTTTTTCCTAAGTTCCCCTTCATGTATGTGGATGCATAACAATTACATTGTGGACATATTTTGACCATATAAAACTCGTGTCAGTTATACTTATGTAGAAATAAAGTATGTGGATGCATGACAGTTACACTGTGGACATATTTTGACCATATCAAACTCCTATCAGTTACACTTATGTCTAGATAAAGTATGTAGATGCATGAAAATTACATTATAAACATATTTTAACTAGATCAAACTCTTGTTGTAGCTGGACATTCTTTGACTAAATCAAATAGACCAAATCTTCATACGAATGAGCTCCAACTCATCTTCAACAACATAACTTAGTCTTATCAGAGCATATCCTCATGAATTATGCAACAACTCACATTTTGATCTATAGAGAATATATTGTGAAGATAGAATAAGATCCCAAAGCTCAAGTCATAAGTCTTCATCCTATCGCACTTACCCCATAGTGTGCTCACCTAGTCACTTTGTTCATCTCGTCGCATTATACTCCATCGCTTTTCATATGAGATTTGTTTCATCACACTCTACTATGCCATTCATCGCACTGGCTCAAGTTGTCCTACAAATTAATTTTCCACACAATCTGTTGTAGTCCATTATGTCGCACTAGTTTCGTCTTGGCACACTTCATTGCACCGTTCTTTGCACTGGTTCAAAGTACATTTCATATTTTCTTATGTGCCATTGACCCTTCTCTGCACCATGGATATTTTCATCCTTTGATCCTGCTGCACACTTCTATTTTCATCCTTTCACGACTTCCTCTGTTTGTGCACTATACTTTGTGGCATACTTTCCGAGCCATTGATCCTTTCATCCTTCAATCCTTCCATGCACTTCTTCTATATGTTATTGCACTATAACTGACCATGTCCATGACTAATTTGACATCAATGACAACATATGTTCAACAAACTCCCCCTTTGTCATTGATGGTAACCAAAAGAGCTTTCATCTATGTCCTGAAAGGTGGTTGACCATGCAGTAGCATTTATTCTAAGATACTCCTCCTTTAAATGTGCACAATTACCAAACCAATATTATAAACTGCTCCCCCTTTCAATGTGCATCAACATTAGGAAACCATGCAGTGGCCTTTATGCTGAGCTACTTCCCCTTTCAATGCACACAATTTCTAAACTGCTCCTCCTTTCAATGTGCATCAACATCATGCTTTTGTTATTCTCCCCCTTTGACATCAATGACAAAGTGAGTATTTATATATTCTTTCCTCTAGGCCTCGTTGCAAGCACATAACCATACTTAAACATAATATAATTGATATCAATTGCAAATTTCAACTACGCGCATCTCCACAAAAGAAAAATTATCCCTAATACAACAATGAGTGGGGAACTTTTCAAAGTACTGAACTTTGTTCTTTATTGAAGAAAGGAAGACGATATCACCCCCAACTTATGTCTGAGATACTCAAAGGGTTCTCTAGGTAATGGCTTGGTAAAAATATATGCAATCTGCTCTTTGGAGGGAACATACTCTGATTTGACCACATGATCCTAAACCTGTTCTCGAAGAAAATGATATTTAATTAGATGTATATGTTTAGTCTTAGAGTGTTGAACAAGGTTTTTAGAGAGATTAATAGCATTGGTATTTTCACACATAATGGAGATAGGTTGTTCACAGGGAACTTGGATATCCTTGAGATTGTTTTTAATTGACAACACTTGAGTACAACAAGATGTTGTGACTATATATTCATCTTCAGTTGTAGAGAGAGAAATGGAAGTTTGTTTCTTGCTAAGCCAAGACACTAAACAATTTCCAAGGAAAAATGCATCTCCACTAGTGTTTTTTCTATCATCAATACTTCCTGCCCAGACTACGTTAGTATAAGCTTTGAGAACAAGGTTTGTGTCTTTTGTATACCAAAATCCATAATTGACAGTCCCTTGTAAGTATCTAAATATTCTTTTAAATTCAAGAACATGAGTTTCCTTAGGATTTTCTTGAAATATTCCTACCAAATCAACTGCTTATATGATGTCAAGCCTTGAAGCTATGAGATAGAGTAAGTTGTCTATCATAGACATGTACATAGTTTGATATATGTCTGGAGCATCATCATATTTGTTGAGTTTGGAATTGGTAGTCATAGGAGTGCTCACTCGTGCACAGTTTTCCATTGCAAACTTCTTCAAGATTTCCTTGAGATATTTACTTTGAGAAATGAAAATTCATCTTTCTAATTGATGAATCTATAGACCAAGAAAGAAAGAGAGTTCTCATAACATGGACATCTCAAACTCTTGTTGCATTGTAGTTGCAAACTTCTTACTCATTAGTTCAATGTTACTACCAAAAATAATATCATCAACATATACTACAAAAATTAACAAATCATTACCTTCATCCTTGATGTATAAGTTGCTATCAATTGTTCCCTTATTAAAACCTTGTTGGTGCAGATACTTGTCGAGTCTTTAATACCAAGCTCTTGGATCCTAGTTCATCCCATTCAGGTATGTCTTTAATCGTTAGACATAATCCTTTTTTTTTTAGTTAGCAGAAAACCTTTTGGTTGCTCCACATAAAATTCTTCCTCGAGGTCACCATTAAAAAATGTTGATTTGACATCCATCTGGTAGACTTTGAATTTTCTGTAGCATGCAAAAGTAAAAACATTTTGGTAGCTTCATTTCTTGCAACAAGGGAAAACATTTCTTCAAAGTATACTCCTTCAACTTGAGCACACCCTTTACATACCAACCTAGCCTTGTTTCTGACTATCTGTCCATATTCATTTAACTTGTTTCTGTATACCCATTTAGTGCCAATTACATTCTTGTCATTTGGTCTTGGGACAGGTTCCTAAGTCTTATTTTTCTTTATTTGGTCTAGTTCTTCTTTCATGGATTTGACCCAATGGTTATCCTGACTTTCTTGCATAAAAAATTTAGGTTCACTCATGGATAGTAATGCAAAATTTTCATAGCCATATGTATCTATAAGTTTTCTTCTAGTTTGTACACTTGCTTCCTTGTTTCCAAGAATCTGACTTTTTGGATGATGTTTTTGAACATACCTTGATGGGGTCTTTGGTTGTGATGTCTCCATTCTCTCTTCATCCTCAGAATCCTCTTGTTCCTGATACTCGTGTATTCCATATCCTTGTGGTTCATTTATGATTGGTTAATCATATGAATTATCATGGTGTTGGTGTATCTCTATATGAAGTGGTTGCTCATCTACCTTTACATCTATACTTTCAACTATTTTATGGAGTCTTTTGTTGTAGCACTTGTATCCTTTACTTTTGGAGGAGTATCCTAACAATATACCTTCATCAGATCTAGAATCAAACTTACCTAAGTTGTCTTCATTTCTCTTAATGTAGAATTTGCTTCCAAAAAATTTGAAGAGTTTTATTGATGTTGGTTTGCCATGCCATAACTCATAAGTGGTTTTATCATTGTTTACTCTTATGTGCACTTTATTGAGTATGTTAACAACTATTTGAACGACTTCTCCCCAAAATGTTTTCGGAACTTTTGATTCATCAAGCATGGCGCTGGCCATTTCTTGAACTATTTTGTTTATCCTTTCTACTACTCCATTATGTTGCAGGGTTCTGGCAATAGAAAATTGTCTTGATCCCATTGTTTTCACAATAACTGTTGAATTCATCAGATGTGAATTATCCTTCTTTGTCTGATCTCAAGCACTTTATTTTTAAATCCATTTCATTTTCTACATGTGCTTTGAATATTTTGAATTTTTCAAAAGCCTCAAATTTATGTTTTAACCATCCAACCCAAGTCATTCTGGTATAGTCATCAATCAACAAAATGAAATATCTTTCACCTTGAGGTGATTGTGTACTAATGGGGCCACAAATATATGTATGAATCAACTCAAGAGGTTGAGTGGTGGAGTCTTCTCTTGCCTCGAATTGAACTCTTGAATGCTTTCTAAACTAACATGACTTATAGACAATATTCTAAGGTTTGGAAATTTTGGGCATATCTCTCACAACATCTTTTATTCCTAGTTTAACAAGTTGATTAAAACTAAGATGGCCTAGTCTTTTGTGCCAAATCCAACTCTCATTAGTTTAACCAATGCAACATGTTTATTTTCCTTCTTCTATAACATACACATTTCCTAAAGTTATGGTTGCCTTGAAAGCAGTCTTTCATGTGTTCACATCCATTAATTTACAACCTTTTGAATGAAAGAGAACATTGTGTCCTTGGCCACTAATGTAATCTCGGGGAAAGTAAGAGACAATTACCATCGGTTCCTTATATAGGAAAACATAGAATAGATACATGTAGACATAGATGAAGACATACACAAGTAGTGGAAGCCTAAAGAACAACACTTTATTATATGATATATCAATACAACACAACAGATTACATTGTCTCTCCTAGAGCTTGTCTATTTATACTTCTATATCTAGTTACCAGGAATTTGTAACTACACAATTGCCTGGGTCAGTTGGTTAACAAATACATTGTCCGACTTATACTTCCTACTTTGACGGTCGACCGACTAGCTCTTAGTTGACCATCAGGTTTGGTTGACATAGTTGACTAGCCCCTACAACATCTCCACCCACCTCAATTCCTTTCTTGTCCCGAGCAAGAAGAGATTAAAACATAATTTTTCTTTACATTGATTTTTTACAAAATATAGAAGAAGAGAAAGAGAGATATCAAGACATAAGATTACTATAGATAAAATATTCAGGTGCTTGATTATGTTATGGTGTCACACTCGACTGCTTTGTTGTGCCTGGATCCCTGTCGCTGGTTAAATCGACTATGTCTTCTTTTATATGGAAATGATGTGTTGATCACATTTCGATGCTTGTTGGATCGACGATGTTGTATGATTTTGAGTGGGTTTTCCCTTAGTTCCACTTCATAATTGAATGAATACCCTATTTTGGTAGAATATTGTGTTTTGAGTCCACAATTATTTCTTCTCACATAAAAGTGTTACTTGAAATGATCTTTTGACATTTTCTTTCTGATCTCTGTTCAAGTAACATGAACTGGACTGTGGTTTCCCTCATCATTCATTGGGATGACTCTCAAATGATCCACTTCCCCTAAAAGTTGATCGATTGAAGACATAGAGGAGCATTCCTGCCTTTATGAGATGGTTAAATTCTTCTTCTGACATCTGTGACCAAGATGGTTGACCTGCTTCTGACTTCAAAGGGTTTGGTTTCAGGGGGTCATCACCTGCTAATTTTTTTGACTCCATGGTCTATGTTTTAAATCTTAACTCTTTGCAAAATGATTTTTCTCCTTTATTGAGCTCTGTTATATAGGGGTTGGATTCATGATATTGAAGGAAATCTAAGAAATAGAGGAATATTTCATCCATGGCTCGGTCTCCCAAGATATAGAAGTGCAGGATTGGTAATGGTTGTTGTCCTTTATGGCTAAATCGACTTTTGTTAATATGAGCGCAACTGCATTGTTGTACACTTACAAATACTTATTGTTTTTTGAATAGATATTATTTTTCCCAACTGGATGACTCGCAAGTGTGTGAGTTACAATCATGATTGAGGATGCCAACTTTCTCCCATGGCATGTTCCACCACATTTCCATTCTTCATTTTTGTTAAGGTTTGAGGGTGGAAAGTTTCAAGGGATGCAGTGCACTAGATATCGATCAAAATCATAATATGATATGTCAAATCATGATCAAATAAAAGCCCCAAAAATCATATTTCCAATGGTGTTGGTTCGGTGGAAATTTGAACATCCTATCAAAATATTTATGCTTTATACTCCTTGTGGTCATCATAGAAAAGCCATAAAATTGTTGTTTTTTAATCAGCAATATCTTCACTTCCCGAAATCCAATTTGGACGATTCTTTTCTAACTTGGATGATTTTCTAAGAGGAACTCAGATAAATGTTTTTTTTATCAAATTTTATTTATAAATATACAATAATTTTTTTTGTTTGTTAATTTGTGCGGGACCTGTTGCTACGAGATTAACCTGTGGCTTGAGAAACTGTGACTCAAGGGCATCTAAGCCGTCAAAATCACCTGGGGATCGCACCTGGCCTGAGCCACACCAACCCTTAACATGGTTGGATTTTTTGTCCCCGCAGGTTTCGAACCGGTGACTTTAACAACACGGAGTGGCTTAACAACACACTCCATCACCGACTGTCCTACACCTCGGGGACATAAATATACAATAATTAATCTAACTGTTGAAACCCTCTTTTTTCCTTTGAAAATCTACAAAATAGAAAGAAATAAAAAACTTTTTTTTTGGCCCAAGAAAGAGCTCTAATACCACTTTTTTTATGTACCTTGGATCTGAAAATTCAATCACATACAAGATATCAAAGAATACATATAAATATGGAAACATTTAAGGATCCATACTTATTTTAAAGTGTACAATTGTTGGCAAATCTTATTAATTATTAAAATGACAACTATAAAATGTTTGGCAATATTTTTGTAAAAATATTCAAATTTGTAAGGATTTTATATTGTTTCTATAAAAAATTTGTGATTTTTAAAGAAAAATAACAATGATGATGATGATGGTTAACGTCCACTGAGATCAAAATTGGTCTATCAGACATTAAGAAAAGAAAGAAATTACTTGGATTTCTTTAAAATGTTTTTTTGATGCTTGAAAAGCATTAAGAGAAACATCCCAAGATCACTAAAGTTATGATGACTTAGAAGGTTAGGAATGTTGATATTGTGGAAAATATGGAAATTGGGTATACACAGGGAATTCTAGAAGAAAGTGTTTTTCATCTTCAACCCTCTTGGTGTCACAAAGGAAACAGATTCTTTCTTGCCATGGTGTTTTGGGGATTGTTCAACGTCCATTTTCACTATGCAGGTCATGAGAATTAGTTATTATTTTATCAATATTGATTCTCTTATTTACACTAGTCAAAACAAAGAGATATTGTTGATCTTCAAGGTTAGGGATAACCACCTCCTTATTATATATATATATCATCTAATTCTTTATTGCACCCTATATTCTCCTTAAATTCAGCTTCTATAATATTTTTAATATCATTGATATCCTACCGAATAACTTCTTCTTTTATTCCCCAATGATTTATCCAAGACTTGGCATCATTATGCCATCCCTGCTTGAGCAATTGGTGATTTTGGCTAGAGTTTGAAGCAATTTTGGGGAGCCTTTTGTTATCCATGTTGTTTATCTTGTTCTTGTACGTTAAGTACCTAATTATAGATGTGCTCTAAATGGGGGAAAGGATCGCTTCAATGAGGAGGATATGATAGGGTGTGCTTCCCTTAATTTTGAGATTATAAGTTATAAAATTCTTTTGGATATGCCCTATCTTTATCTGGGACTCTCGATATTATTGTCATATACAAAATTAGGAGTGACAAGTGTCTCAAAGAGGAGATATTTCTTATCCCATATCCAAAGGACTGCTAATTTACAATTATTTCTGAGTCCATAATAAGCTTTCCACCCTCCATTTGTCCTTTTCTCAATGCTATAGTTCAAATTGATCTTGCAATGAATATCAATTCCAAGATACGTGTACAGAGGCACTTCCTCCAAGATATTATTGTCATATACAAAATTATCGTAGGTGATCTTGTTGGATTTAATGATCATAACCTTCATTTTGTCGATGTTCACAATCATACCTATACTAGAGTAGAAGTCCTTGAGGATTCTAAGTTGCTTACTAAGGTCATATGGATTCCTTGCCATAAGAACAATATCATCGACATAGAGAAGAATAATGATTATACTAGCAAGAGTTGGTCCAACACAACCTGCGGCTTCCAAACAATCTTCTAACTTGTCAATGTAAATGCCAAAAACAGTAGGGGATAGGGGACAACCTTGTTTGGCTCCTATATTGCATTTAATTTCTTTTGACCAACCCTCAATGCTCCTAAAATTGGTAATAATGTTCTCATACAACCTTTCCGCAGCAGTTGTCAAATATGAAGGAACTTTTAGCTCTTGTAACCTATTCCAAAGGTAAGAAAAAGAGAAATTGGCGAATCGTTTTTGGAAAAAGAATGAAAAATTAGCCTATGGGAAAAATTTAGCCCATAAATTTTCCTTACATATAAAATCCCCTTTACTTGATTATATATATATATATATATATATATATATATATATATATATATATATATATATATATATATATATATATAACCTTGATGTAGGGGAACACCTTACAATGATTTTTTTATAGAAGGAATCCATTCATGGTCACTTACCTCTTAAGGTTGGGCAACCTCTCAATGAGCTAAGCTCTAAATACAATAAAATCTACTTATGTCATATGGAAGACTCTATCCTTATTTATAATTAATAACAGAACCCTGATCATATCAAACTTCTAACGACCTAGTGGACTTTCTTTAATGAGGTCCCATTACATTTATTTAATACTAACTACCATAATGAGCATTATTTAATAATAGAAAGCATAGTGCACCTAATCCACCTTACATTGAATTGTATCCACTACTATTACTCTATTATGGAAACTTCAACCCCCATTACACCCCTAGAAATGGTCCTAACATTAATCACAAAATGTCACTATCAATCAACCTACATCCACTATAAATGGTCCCAACATTATAATTTTATGATTAATCAACCTACATCCAAATATGTGACACCATCCTTGATAGCAAAATGCATTACACCCTTCATCTAGGGGTTGCCATAAAAAAAAAAAAAAAACCACTAATTATCAACACTTCACCTGAAGGGTAGCCTAAAATTCCAATCTCATTTCACTAAGAGAGAAGATACCAACATGAGTAAGCTACATTTGTTATTTTGTCGTTGTGAATAGGAGCCATCATGAATGTGCTATGTTATGAACTTGCTACAATGTGATTCATAGGCATCAGTTTTATCTGAATCTGTCATGTACCTGAGTATCATGGAAAATATAGCTGATGACATCAAGTCATGTAAGTAGATATATCTACTCACAATAGAAGTATAAATTGAACTTGTAACTTTGAAAGTTAAATCAAAGTTTTAAAAAAATCCAATGACAATTTTCTTGAATGTACAAAATTCATGAGCATTCGTCGCTGTAGGAACTCAAGTCAAATCGTGGATATACAGTGGTCTATAGTTGCCCTGGAAAAATCATGAAGAATGCCACAAAATCCCTCGACGTCAACCACTTCGAACCCGGGGTCGAGAGTCGTTGGAATCCATTTCCGAATCATCCATTCCTTTGATGTGAATATTTGAAGTACTATGTGGAATCTAGGTCAGAGTCGTGACTGCAAGCAGGTTTGTATCCAATGGAATGGAATTAAGCAGACCGGACAGCGCACATGACACCATAAATTTGAAGGTTTCCTCGAGTTTACTATAGGCATTTTGTTTGCAATCGTTTTTTTATATTTATAAAATCTAGGATTTTTTCTTTTTATAAAACCAAGGATTGTTATTGGTGGTCGCGGGCGATTTGACTATTTTTGTAGAGGGCGTGTAGGTAGTGTGGTCATGAGAACCCCAAAAAAGGGGTCACTTGCCACGGTGTTTGCTCGCTGGTTAAAGGATCTGCGAGCTCGTTAATGGGGAGGGTAGTGTAACGTGGATGATTGGTGCAATGTTATGTGTAGAATTCACAATCCTTGGTTTCGATGGTTTCTTTGCATTCTCACTTTGCTTTTGGTTATGGTTTTCATGGTCATTATGTTTCCTAAGAGATGTGTAGAGGATGGGTTAGATTCACAATTGTTGTTTTGATGGTTTCTATGTGTTTTTACATCGCTTTTGGTTAAAGTTATGATGGTTTCTTTGTGTTGCTTNATATATATATATATATATATATATATATATATATATATATATATATATATATATATATATATATATATAACCTTGATGTAGGGGAACACCTTACAATGATTTTTTTATAGAAGGAATCCATTCATGGTCACTTACCTCTTAAGGTTGGGCAACCTCTCAATGAGCTAAGCTCTAAATACAATAAAATCTACTTATGTCATATGGAAGACTCTATCCTTATTTATAATTAATAACAGAACCCTGATCATATCAAACTTCTAACGACCTAGTGGACTTTCTTTAATGAGGTCCCATTACATTTATTTAATACTAACTACCATAATGAGCATTATTTAATAATAGAAAGCATAGTGCACCTAATCCACCTTACATTGAATTGTATCCACTACTATTACTCTATTATGGAAACTTCAACCCCCATTACACCCCTAGAAATGGTCCTAACATTAATCACAAAATGTCACTATCAATCAACCTACATCCACTATAAATGGTCCCAACATTATAATTTTATGATTAATCAACCTACATCCAAATATGTGACACCATCCTTGATAGCAAAATGCATTACACCCTTCATCTAGGGGTTGCCATAAAAAAAAAAAAAAAACCACTAATTATCAACACTTCACCTGAAGGGTAGCCTAAAATTCCAATCTCATTTCACTAAGAGAGAAGATACCAACATGAGTAAGCTACATTTGTTATTTTGTCGTTGTGAATAGGAGCCATCATGAATGTGCTATGTTATGAACTTGCTACAATGTGATTCATAGGCATCAGTTTTATCTGAATCTGTCATGTACCTGAGTATCATGGAAAATATAGCTGATGACATCAAGTCATGTAAGTAGATATATCTACTCACAATAGAAGTATAAATTGAACTTGTAACTTTGAAAGTTAAATCAAAGTTTTAAAAAAATCCAATGACAATTTTCTTGAATGTACAAAATTCATGAGCATTCGTCGCTGTAGGAACTCAAGTCAAATCGTGGATATACAGTGGTCTATAGTTGCCCTGGAAAAATCATGAAGAATGCCACAAAATCCCTCGACGTCAACCACTTCGAACCCGGGGTCGAGAGTCGTTGGAATCCATTTCCGAATCATCCATTCCTTTGATGTGAATATTTGAAGTACTATGTGGAATCTAGGTCAGAGTCGTGACTGCAAGCAGGTTTGTATCCAATGGAATGGAATTAAGCAGACCGGACAGCGCACATGACACCATAAATTTGAAGGTTTCCTCGAGTTTACTATAGGCATTTTGTTTGCAATCGTTTTTTTATATTTATAAAATCTAGGATTTTTTCTTTTTATAAAACCAAGGATTGTTATTGGTGGTCGCGGGCGATTTGACTATTTTTGTAGAGGGCGTGTAGGTAGTGTGGTCATGAGAACCCCAAAAAAGGGGTCACTTGCCACGGTGTTTGCTCGCTGGTTAAAGGATCTGCGAGCTCGTTAATGGGGAGGGTAGTGTAACGTGGATGATTGGTGCAATGTTATGTGTAGAATTCACAATCCTTGGTTTCGATGGTTTCTTTGCATTCTCACTTTGCTTTTGGTTATGGTTTTCATGGTCATTATGTTTCCTAAGAGATGTGTAGAGGATGGGTTAGATTCACAATTGTTGTTTTGATGGTTTCTATGTGTTTTTACATCGCTTTTGGTTAAAGTTATGATGGTTTCTTTGTGTTGCTTAATAGTAAATGTTTAATTAGCTCTTTAGTGCAATGGGTAGTGACTTTTAATGTGTTTAGTAGTTCAACTTGCTCGATGGTAAATGTGGAGAGATGATGATGCATTGTTATTTTTGTTGGATTCAGTCCTTAGGTTTGATGGTTTCTCTACATTCCGGTGATGATTTTAGTTATGGTTATGGTGGTCATTGTGCTGGCACTTAGATATGTTATAGTTATGGCGGTCATTGTGCTGGCACTTAGATATGAGTGGTACATTAGATTCACAATGTGAGTGGTACATTAGATTCACAATATGAATGGTACATTAGATACATAATCCTTGGTTTTGGATGGTTTCTCAATGTTGTTGCATTGCTCCTAGCTATGGGTTCAATAGTTATGGTGGTTAGTGACTTTGATGGTATCTCCACATTATTGTGTTACTTCTAGTTATGGTTTCAATGGTTATGGTGGTCATTGTGTTGGATGATAGATGTAAAGGTGGGTGTTACTATTATTGCATTTATATTTCTTAGAGTTATCTCTTTCAATGTTTTTCTACATTTTGGTTGTTTGTTTATGTTGAACGTGGTTTCATTCTGTGGAATCCACAGTGAAAGTGCCTTGTTGTGGGTAACATATTGTGTTGAGTGGTTTTTGTGTTGGCTCGTAGATGTGAAGGGTGGTGGGTGGTACTACTAATTCATTATGCCTATCCTATATTGTTTCATTTCTATTCATGATTTTCATTTGTGGATTTCATAGAGTTGGTGATTCCATTAAGCTTACCCAATGTTAGATTTCTAGTGAGCTATTGATGTTTGGTTTCTCTATGTTGAAGGTGGTATTACTATCCAATTTGATGTGACTACTTTTGTGTAGGGCATGGGGGTGGTGTGAGCATGAGAAGTTAAAAAAATGGGGCCCCTTCTATTTTTGCTCAGTGGTGAATGCAAGGTGGTCACATTGGTTGTTTTTTAATGTGGAGGGTGGTGTCTCTTAATGCATTATTATGAGGGGTCATACCAGTAAATGCATGGTGTTCGCTTTGCTAGCTCATTGGTAAATGTGAAGGGAGCTGGCTCTTAATGCATTGTTGATTGATTATTCTTGAACCTTCCCTATATTCAAGCATTAGATTTACAAGCACCTAGTTTTGATTGTTTCTCAGCATTGTTGCATTATTCCTAGTTTTTTTTTATGGTTATGGTGGTTGTTGTGATGACTCATAGGTGTTGAGGGTGTTTGGTGTTTTTAGTGTTGCATTAAGTATATATTTTCTTATTTTGTTGATCTTCAAATTCGTATTATGGGGTTTCCTAGAGTTAATGATTGCATTGAGAATGTATTGTTTCTTATTGGACGTGGGTTTGGAAAGAAAGTTGGTATTGTTGGTTTCGCACATGTCATGTGGATTGAGCATTGAGTTATTCATCCTTGATGGATTTTGACATTACGAACCTTTCAAAATAATTCAAGATGATTCAAGAAAGAGGTGTGCCTTATCATTGTAGTTACAAGAACCTCATTGATTGAATTATATATTTTAGTTTATGGCTTGCAAGATTACAAGTATTTGTAGCGGTTTTGTAGTTTTATTCTATATGCATGCATTTTAAGGGGGTTGGTAGAGCTTAGTTTCAATTTCAAGAGTGAGTATTTTGACTATCAATATTTGTTCTACTTTGTTGGTGGATAGGAGTGCTTATGTAAATAGTTTACATTTTTTTCATTGTTGGTTCAATGGAAAAGAGTTGTGGTTCTAATCACATACATTGGTGTTGTGATTGTTTCTCATGAATATGCTTTGTTTTTTTTTTATTTGTTGTTGGATACATTATTATCACCCATCTCTTTTCCAAGCCTTGAATATTTATGGGTTTGTTGTTTGTTTTGGGGAAACTTGGCCTGTTGACGTGCATGCTTCAAACATTATTGTCATGTATTAATTCTCGATGCATTTCTTGGTTAGTGCACGACCTAGGAATAACTAGAATGAGATTGTAATTTCATTATTGGTATTTATCTTGCATAAATAGAATTTGTGCTCAACCATTGGTTTTAGGGTCCACTGAATATCTAGTTGAGTTTCCTTGAAAGATCCTTATTCCCTATTGATTATGAATTCTATTATTGGTTAGTCGATGGCATGGGCATAGCTAGAATTGAAATTACTTATTTATTTGTGTGTATATTGCACAAGATAAAATCTGAACTCAATCAACAATCTTAGGGTTGAATAAATGTTGTTTGTTTTTTCAATGACTAACATTTCTTTCCTTGCCCTGGATGTGTATCAGTGTTTGTTATTTGTTTTGGAGAACCTTGCCATGTTGACTTGTTTCCTTGAAAAGAAATCTCATGTTGTTGGTTTCGCACATGTCATGTGGATTGAGTATTGAGTTATTCATCTTTAATGGATTTTGACATTCAAATGGGCCTTTCAAAATGCATCAAGAAAGAGGTGTTCCTTATCATTGCATTTACAAGAACCGCATTGATTGAATTGCATCTTTTAATTTATGGCTTGTAAGATTACAAGTATTTGTAGTGGCCTTGTAGTTCTATTCTATATGCATGCATTTTAAGGGGGTTGGTAGAGCTTGGTTTGAATTTCAAATCAATATTTGTTCTACTTTGTTGATGGGTAGGAGTGCCTGTGTAAATAGTTTACATTGTTTTCATTGTTGGTTCAATGGAAAAGAGTTGTGGCTCTAATCCCATACATTGGCGTTGTGATTGTTTCTCATGAATATGCTTTAGTTTTTTTGGGGGGGATACATTATTCTCACCCACCTTTTTTCCAAGCCTTGAATATTTATGGGTTTGTTATTTGTTTTGGGGACCTTGTCATGTTGTCCGCTTCAAACATTATTGTTGCATATTAATTTTAGATACCATTCTTGGTCAAACGACATAACTAGAATGAGGTTGTTATTTCTTTATTGACATTTATCTTGCATAAATAAAATTTGTGCTCAACCATTGAATTTAGGGTCCACTTAATATCTAGTTGAGTTGTCTTGAAATCTCCTTGTTCCCTATTGATTGTGGAATTCATTGTTGGTTAATTGATGACATGGACATAGGTGGAGTTGAAATTATTTGTTTATTTGTGTTGTCTTGAAATCTCTTTGTTCCTTATTAATTATGAAGTACATTGTTGGTTAATTGATGACATAGGCATAGATGGAGTTGAAATTATTTGTTTATTTATATATGTATTATACAAAATAAAATCTGAACTCAATTAACAATCTTAGAGTTGAATATTAGAGTTGAATAAATGTTGTTTGTTTTTTTCAATTGCCAACATAAATGTGAACCCCATCAACAATATTATGTGTTTGTTTTTTCAATGGCCAACATTTATTTCTTGCCCTAAATTTCCATAGTGTTTTTTGGAATATTTTGTCGCGTTGAATTGTTACTTAAACCTAAACTATCTTAAAAAATATATTTTGATTTTAAAAATAATATTATGTGTCTGTTTTTTCAATGGCCAACATTTATTTCTTACCCTAAATTTCCATAGTGTTTTTTGGAATATTTTGTCGCGTTGAATTGTTACTTAAACCCAAACTATCTTTAAAAAATATATTTTGTTTTTAAAAAATAATGTCTTGTCATGTTTGAGTTGTCAAACAATATTTTGGTCAACGGAGAAATTACTTTGGTTAATAGAGAAAGTCGACAAAGAGTACCCTACAATTTAAAATGTTTTTAACTAAGAGCATTAAAACCCTAATTGATTCCATCTTCAAGAACCTCTATCCTAAACCTAAATCTCTTTTAGGTAAATTTAGGTTGCCCTAGGTTTCAGTATTTAATGAATTCTTTAATCTAAAATCATAATTTTAATTCAAAATTGGCTTTCTCACAATAAATAGATCCCAAAATTGTATTGGAATACAATGATGGCACAGGTAATACAAACGATGAAAAATAGAACAACAGTGTGGTTAATTAAAGGCACTTGTTATATAAAGAGAATAAACCAAATTCTTCATTCCCCATATGTGCAAATTTCCTCAATAGCAGAAGAGACCAGTATATAGCGTTCACCATTGATTCTATCATGTCTGTTCAAGGTGACATTACGACAGTTCAGGCCTTAAAGACCCCGTTGCTATTTGAAACTTTACTATCCATTCTTTAAGAGACGCCCGATTCTGTCCTTCATGAATATATGAAGCCTCCTCACCATCTAATTCACCTACCCAACCATCATTTGCAATTTGTCTTTATTATATAAGAAAAGGATAATAGGAATTCAGGGGTAAGATAATATTTTTGTATAACTGTTTTAGGTTTTGGTTTTTTTTAATCTGAAGATATTAATCTGGATTAAATTACAAATTTGTTTAAATTGTATTTCTAAATATACAAATAGATTTATTGTACTTAAAAAATATCCTTAAAACATTTAACTTATACAAACTTAATCACTCAAATATACAAATCCAAAAATTTCTCAATTAATTTCAAGCAAAAAAAACTTAAAACGTTTAAACTAAACAAAATCTCTCTCCTTCTTAAGTTTCCCATATGGGCTTAACTAGCACAGCCCCCGCTAACTCACTACCCATAAAAAATGAAAATGAGATAGAAAATGAAACGAATGAAGAATACTAAAAGTTAATCATTTAAACGTGGCAATCAAATGATGTTACAGTAATTTCTTAATATGATTAGGTAAATGTTAAAAAATAAACAGTTTAATGGATGCATTTATAAATGCAAAGAAATTATCAAGAATAAATCTGATTCATTGATTTTGGAGGACGACTAAAAATATGCCAGCATCTTCAATGCATAACCATCAGATTAAAATTTAAGATTAAAAAATCATTAATTGTACCTGCCCACCATCTAATTCACCCATCCAACTAGATTTGTATTTATTGTAAAAAAATCCGCATCTAATTCACGTACTCAATCACCATTTGCTACAGTGTCTCCATTATATAAAGGAAAAGGAATCCCGTGTCGTTCATGCATATATGAAGCCTCCCCGCCAGCGAATTCACGTACTCAACTACCATTTGCTACACTGTCTCTGTTATATAAAGCCAAAGGAATCCCGTGCTAAGAAAATCCCTCCGTCGTTTTACATATCTCCGTGTCATCGATATAAAAATTTGGATGTCAGTTCCCCATCGCCGTAGTACAAGCCGACGTCGAGTCAAAATCCAAGCGACGTGTGACGGAACCTATAAATCACGAGCGCCATGGCCGAGCCTGAACCTCAAGGCATAAAGACCTGTTACCCATTTTTGTACAGTGCTCGGTCGAACTGGAATTTCAAATTTATCTTACCTGTTAAATTCATTCATGAGTGTTAATAAATTTAAATAGGTTAATAAATAGATATTCAATTTGAAGGAGGAAAGGTTAATAGAGAAAATGCATTAACATTCTCGGTCGAACTGGAATTTCAAATTTATCTTACCTGTTAAATTCATTCATGAGTGTTAATAAATTTAAATAGGTTAATAAATGGATATTCAATTTGAAGGAGGAAAGGTTAATAGAGAAAATGCATTAACATTTTATATGAAGTAGAACTTCAAACTAACTGGGTAGAATTTTTATATCAAAATAAATTTTGAAGTGTGGAAAAAAAATGTCTTGTGGGACAAATTCCAGCCCTGGTGCAGGGTACACATAAACGACATTTTTTTCATCAGCCATTACAAGTGATAATCAATTCTACAATTAATTCTACCAAAAGACTCTTTAGGTGCCTCCACAAATTTGATCTTTGTGAGGGCTTATTAGAACAAGAGTTAAAATGGGTCTATGCTGGTTGTATGAACTGGCTATGTTCTATAGCAAATAATGTTCATTAGCTATATTCTACAGCAAAGAATGTTCATTATCCTCAAGGATCAATTGCAAAATGCAAAGTCCATCATCTATAGAGGAGCATTTAGTAGGATTAAACTTTGTAAGAAAAAGACATTTTGTAGTTGTTCAAAGAATGTTCATTAGCCTCGAGGATCAATTGCAAAATGCAAAGTCCATTATCTGTAAAGGAGCATTTAGTGGGATTAGATTTTGTAAAAAAAAAAAAAAGGCATTTTGTAGTTTTTGTTAATAAATCAAATTAAAATGCTCTAGAAATAAAAATAAAAATAACAAGAACATAGCAACATACACACATAAATTATAGCAATGATACACATAAATTACAAAAATACAAAAATTACAAAAAATTTATCCTTAAAAACCAGTTAACAATAGATTTATTATTCTCCTTAACCAAACCCAACCAAACTTGCCGATCTCTACCAAACCCAACTAAACCTGCCAACCTCTAGCCAGCCAACCTCTAATCTTCACTACTCAATTCTAAGCACCTTAAAATGGAGTGTCACCAGGTAACCTAACATTCACCTTTAAAGTTGAGGCCATCCTTATCAATGAGGCCCTCATAATCAACTCAACTGGTAACCTAACATTCCCCATTGAGGCCGTGCCAAGTGAGTCTTCATTTCTCAAGGCTCTAATACAAGCTCAATCTAGAGAGATTGTCACCAATATCCCAACCATTGATTTCGATGTGGAGACTGTAGAATACGAAAATATCAACCTCATTGTTTGGGATGCTGGAGATGACGACAAGGTCCAACTGCTTCGGAGACATTATTTCAAAACAATCAGCATCTTATATTTGTGGTTGACAACAATGAAAGGGACTGTATAGTTGAGGGTAGAGATGAATTGCACCGAACGTTGAATGAGGATGGACAACTTGATGGTGTGAAAGATCTTTCAAATTCCATGAATGTTGTAAAGATCATTGACAAGCTTGGTCTGCATTCTCTCCGTCACCGCCTTTGGTATATTCAGAGTACCTGTGCAACTTCTGCTGAAGGCCTCTACGAAGGCTTGGATCAGCTTCCACTGGAAGAATCAAGTAACACGTATTTGGTAAATCTAAATGATCTTACAGGGAAGAAACATTGATCCTTTCACCGATTCTATATAATACCTTACAAAAACAATCAGGTTTAGATAATCGTTGGGCCATAATATCCTTACTAGGATCTGAGCTTTGTTTGTGACAAGACTTGGAATCACTTGAAGGAAAGTGAAGCATGCATGCAAACAACCAACAATTATCTTAACTCATATCCTACAGATGCTCTTTGTTGGTGTTGGCCCCCTCCTTCAAGTTCATCTATCTCTTCTAGTGCTCCATTTGCTGCAAGTGGAGCTGTAAGTGCAGCTTCTAGTGTGCAAATAACCATGGTGTAACAGGACAGTAAGCTCAAGAAAAAAAATAAAAGAATACTCCACTATGGAAGTATGTAACAAGAAAACAAAGGCTCGAGGCAAAGCTTGGTGAGGGAGGAAATGCTCTTTGAACATGTAATTATTGCAAGATTGAATACGAGAGCACCTATTATTGAGTTAAAGCTTGGTGAGGGAGGAAATGTTCTTTGAACATGCAATTATTGCAAGATTGAATACAAGAGCAACTATTATTGAGTTAAGGGCCATTTTTGGGGATTCCTTGTGGACTGGGATCATGATAAAACCGTGAATGTTACCAAATTAAAAGAGATGGAAAGAGAGGATGATGTTGGCTAGGGGAAAGTGGCAACAACAAGTAGCAAACACAAAAATGAGGATCTTCTTCCATTCTCAAAGAAGCCATCTAATAGATTTGGGAGTGGGACTACAATTCAACTAATGGCCAACTCCAAGTAGTGGTCCAATGGACAAGATCTTTCAACAAGAGAAGAAAGAGAAAGTTGTTTTTACCATTGGTTCTTTTATCTCAAATTCAATTCACACAGTCTCCTTTTCTTATTGAGATTTGTCAAACTTTAGTTGAACATGCTCTCCTTTTCTTATTGAGATTTGTCAAACTTTAGTTGAACATGCTCCAACCAGTTATGTGCCTTCCAATTCATAGAAGCTTAGAACCACATTGTCGGTTAAGGAAAGGAAGGCTCATAAAAATCCAAGAACCTATTAAATTATCATAGCCCTCATTTGGTCTCAATATTGTTTTTGATCGATGGATAGATGCAACACACCATCCACTCATTAATTTCATGGTGTCTTCCCAAAATGGACTAATCTTCTTGAAAACTATGGATGCTCTTGGAAAATACGAGGATGCATAATATATGGGTGAGTTGTTCATTAAAGTTATTGAAAATGTAGGTGTTGATTCTTGTGTGCAACTTATCACAAATAATGCACTTGTTTGCAAGGTTGTTGGCATGGTTGTAGAAGCTAAATATATATCCACGGATATTTTGGACACCTTATATTGTTCACTCTTTGAATTTAGAACTTAAATCTATTTCTTTGGATGTGACATGGATTGAAACTCTTGTTGATGATGCATGCCATGTATAAATTTTGTAAAAGATCATTCCAATGCCCTTACAATCTATAAAGTGTACACACATCTATCATTGTTGATTATTGTTAATATTTAGTTTGATTCCTTATTCATCATGTTTAACCGGTTGAGGGAGATCAAAACCTCTCTTTGGGCCATGATTATTTCAATGTTTTCGTCTTCTGGGGGAAAGACAGATCAAATTGCTTCAGAAAAGGTCAAGGATACAGGGTTAGATGATGGTTTTTGGGAGAGGGTAGATCTTAGCATTAAAATCATGGACCCTGTCATTTTTTTTTTTCGGGCGGCATACATAGACCATCCCATCAAAGGAGATGTTTATGAGGGGTGGGATTTCATGATTGAGTATGTGAAGACTATTATTATACAAAATTAGTGCACCAAGTATGGGACATTAGTAGAGACCTTATTCACACCATCTAGGATATTCTTATCACCAAGTGGGATAATAATTGCACACATTTTCATTATTTGGCTCACTCATTGAATCCCAAGTACTACAATAATGATTGGCTCAATAGTGGGCCTTCACATAGATTCCATCTTCACATCAATAAGGAGATTTCAAAGGGAAGGAAGGAAGAATTTAAAAGGATATATCAAGATAGAGCATCCATTTATGAAGTGGAGCACGATTTCATAGAGTTTTTCACTAGTGCTAGGAGATTTGGAGGCTATAATGTGCTTAGAGACAAAGGGGTCAAGAAGCCTTCTACTTGGTAGGAAACTGATGGGATAATGTGCCCTATTCTACAACAATTAACCATGAGGATCCTCTCTCATGTTACTCCATCCTTTTGTTGTGAGAGGAATTAAAAAACATATGAGAATGTGTACAATTTGAAGAAGAGAATAATTGATCAGTATAGAGCAGCGACAATGGTGTATGTGCACCCCAACCTCCATTGTATCTACAAGAAGAGGAAGGAGTGGTTGAAAGGAAATACAAAGATGTGGGATGTATTTCCTAATGATATGGGCTTGGACGACAATGTTGAGTTTGCGTTAGCCAAATTGGATCTTAATGAAACAGTGCTAGAGACGATCACTTTTGATGATGGTGACCCTCTTGAGGGTTCATCCTCCACGCCAACAAATGCAGATCTTGGATTAGATATAGAGGAGGAGAAGGAGGATGGAGGAGAGAGCAATGGGAATTTGGTGGTGATTTTGACGATTCTAACATGGAAGATGACTACTAACAATGATGATCTATGAGATTCTTCCATCTATAGTTCTAGTATCTACCATGTTTTGTATTTTACATTGGCATTCCCACCTATAGTATAAGTGACTTAGTATTTATGTAACACATATTGATTTTAATGACATCAAATGACTTACTGAGAAAACTATAGATTATGGTTATAACTTGTAAACTTCTATTTTATGACATATGTTTATTGAATATTCTCATTTCTCATTTGTTTGATCATCATTGATGTAGTAACTAGTTGTTTCAATATTTTGTAAATTTTCTAGTTTCTAAAAAAATTGGATATTTGTCTATATTTCATTTTTTATTTGTAATTTGAATGTGTATGTGTGTGTGTGTGTGTGTGACAGAGAGAGGGAGAGTCATATTTCTAGGGTTGGAATGTGTTAGAATAATAGGTGTGCTCGTTTCACCGTAGACGATATAGCAATATTGTCACCCAACCACATGCACAAAGGCCACCCCCGAGCACCTTAACCTTGACAGACATAATATTTCTGGAAGCAAACCCTAGAACCAATAACCAACCAAGGTAGTGTATCTCTCTCCAAAGCTAGCATACCAAGCAGAAATTCCAAACCATAACCAGGAAGAAATTCCAACTATAACCAAAGACCAAGTCACCACTGCAGCAACTGCATCTCTCCTCCAGTCATGTTCACCACTTGTCCTTATGAAGTTGTGAGAGTGAGTGTGACAAATGAGCTCTAGCACCCTCTTATTTATAGTCCTCCAAGTGACCTAACTGGTTCGACTTCTACTTATGGAGGATAATAATTTAATATAAATTATTATCTTGAGTGAACTTGTCTTCTAAGGTTATTTCCCAATCTTCTAGGGTTTCTCTTGCTTCCTGGAATATTCTAAACTCATCAAAGGTTACACATAGAGGTTAATACCTCCCACAACTATCATAATATCAACACTCCCTCCTAGCTAGGGAGGTATTAAAGGCAATGGTCTTGAGCACAAACAAACCATTAACCTGGTAGCATCATCATAGCCACATAGGCTATCTCATGATCAAATCGCGAGCACCATCATCACTATCCAACTATATAGTCTCTATGGCAATAAGAACAATTCCATCCAATAGAACACAACTGTGTCTATTCATAGTAGTATACAACTATTATCTAGTGGTACACAACCACTCCTAGTAGCACACGACTACTAACCAGTGACACATAGTCGCTACGAGTGGATCATATCCACCACAGTAGCATACAACTACTTTCCAGAGACATACAGTCTCCACAACAATCATATCATATGATATCAACAATGTCATGATACGAACTGAATCATATGGGCCACTCTTCCACTCACATTTGTGAGATCTGGAAGAGCATCTACCCTCATAAATTTAAACATTAGCCATGGGCTTTCTGGACTATTCTTCTCAAGCATAGAAGAATAATTGTCCCTGATTTTTGAACCTGGACCATTCAACCTAACTGGGCCATTCATCCAACATGATTCACATTGCAAACTGGAGAGAATGAGTCCACCCTAGGGAATGACTATCCTTGATTGTTGAACCTGGACCATTCAACCTAACTGGGCCATTCTTCTAGCACGATTCACAGTGGAACCTAGAGAGAATGAGTCTGCCCTAGGGAATGATTGTCCGGACTATTTGCTATAGAAATGATTGTCCTGCACCAACCTCATACATTGGACCATTCTTCGAAACTGCTCACAACTTGTGAACTTCGAAAGAATGATTTCCTGGAGAGGCGGACCATTCCGCTTGACCACTTCTTAGAGTGACTGCAAGGGAGATTGAATGTCCTAAACCATTCCCCCACACTAGCCACAAGGGGAATCACTATCTATGGTACATCAACAATCTGTCGGACCATGACTGTCCATTCTGGACCATTTTCTGAACTGGAAAATGACCATCCACCAAAAATCTTGGACCACTTTCCGGACTTGAAAGTGACTGCCCAACCTAGACTATTTTCCAAACTAGAAAATGACTATTCGTCAAGAATCTTGGACCACTTTCCAGACTGGAAACTAACTACCCAACCTGAACCATTTTCCAAACTGGAAAATGATTGTCCATGTATCAATAACATATTAGTGCTCCCTCCCAACATGGGGATTAATCACTTACTTTTCCAATAAGGAACTCATCTCCACGAGTTCCAGATTGTCCCTTAAGTACGCAAACTTTTCATATTGGACAGAGGCTTTACCAAAATATATGTTATCTTCTCATCAATGGAGATATACTGGAGAATTACTTCTCCCTTATGGACTTTATCATGCAGAAAATAAGGCTTGATCTCAATGTGCTTTGACCTGTCATGGAACACCAAGTTCTCTAAGAACTTTACACGGCTTTGGTTATCACAATATATCACAGTCGAATCTAGCACCTAATCAAACAGTCCAAAAACTGGCTTATGGAGCCACACTGCTTACGTACAAGCATCACAAGCTACAATATATTATGCTTCTACATTGTTGAGTGCAACAGACTTTTGTTTCCTGCTAGCCCATGATATCGTGGAAAATCTCAAAATGAAACATATCCAAGAAGTAATTATTTTGTTATCTTCACTCCTTGCCCAATTTGAATCGGTAAATCCATGCAGCTGTATATCATAACTCAAACATCCCACGAAGATATTTCAAGGCATGCTTTGCAATTTTTCAATTCTCATGGCTAGGTTCCACCTGGAACTGGCTCAACATGTTGAAAGCAAAGAAAATGTCCATCCTAGTATTCATCAAATACATCAAGGAGCCAATCAATTACCGGTATAGGGACGGGTCTACTGGATCAGAGTCTCTCAAATTATTTAGATCTTTCATCATGGGAGTTTTTCATGGATTTTCAATCCATCATCCTGGACTTCTGAAGAACCATTTTGATACACTTCCTCTATCATAGGAAGTTTTCACCACACTTTTATTGTACATGAGAAGCTCTACACTAGGTTGCTTGAATCCATACAAGGTCTTCTTCTATCTGCATACATGGATCTCTTTCCGGTATACCTCAAAACCTTGAGGTTATTCCACATACACTTCTTCTTCAATTACTCTTTTGAGAAGAATAGTCTTTACATTCATCTAATGTAAACTCCAACCCATGGATACTGCAAGAGATATAATGGCTCAGCTAGAGGTATATCTGGTTACTAGAACAAGTTATCATCGTAGTCTTGTCCCTCCTTCTGGGAGAACCCTCTAGTTCTGAATCTTGTCTTGTATCTATCAATGTTTCCATTCATAAGTATTTTTCACAATTTCTCACATACATTGGTCTTCAACAAATTTTCCTTCCATTCCTTCTTTTTGACCGCTTCTGGTGGGTTCAAAACATGTTGGTAGTCTTATGATTCTCAGTATAATAACTAGTTCATTTGGTTGTTCTGACTTTTCTTTCTTTCTTGGAATCTGCATGTTCTTCCTCATGTTTCTCTTCAATGTTGGATTCCATGGAATCTTATATAGATTCTATGCCCTTCCTTTCCGAAGGTTCCAACTTCTTCTTTTCGTCATAGGAACATAAATGTAGATAGACAACCAAGGATATTCAGGGCTTATTTTTGAAGAAGACTTCTTCTAGATTCAAACTGAACATGTGTTGCTTATCATGGTTGTTACTTCTAATGAAGAACATGGACAGATACTTCATAGTCTTGAAGGGTTCTTTAATGGATCACATCATTGAGTATTATCTCCCTCCTAATCCTAGATTCATGCCTGAATGAGAAATATTCATGCTCTTATTTTGTAATTTTTCATTCATCTCCTTCCATCTAAGAGAGTCCATGCTTCCGTATGCATCCTTCTTTCTTTTTGTAAAGTGTCACAAGTCTGTTCTAGTTTCCTCTTGATTAATGACTTCTTTCTGGTCTGACTCCTTCTGGTTCTCTTCAAGTTTGGTTCTGATTGCGGCCCATCTGGAAGTTGTTACTTATATATACTTTTAATAGCTTCCACATGGATTGTCACCAAAGGTAGTCAACATACTTCATCCTTTTCAAATACATTACTAGTAGTCATTGTAATGACAATCCTCATCTTGTTCTTCTCCCATAGGTATTGTTTCATTGACAGTGACCATCTTTTCTTCTAAGAAATAGATACACATGATATGTATGTAAACATGGTATGTGCAATGACTAGGTTACATGAGAATATTGTTACCATGACTAGTAGAAGAAGTCTGCTTCATCCTACTTGACTTTCTTTGAGGGTTCCTTTTCTTTGGAAAATGTTTCTTCATGTGTTTCCTTCCTTTTCTTTAACTCAGGACACTAGTTCCTGTACTGACCATATTTTCGACAGTTAAAGCATTGTATTTTTGACATATCATTTTTCTTGATTTGGTTTCTTCCTTGAGCCAAACTTCTTCTTATTCTTAAATTTCTTGAACTTTGTCGTAGGCTTGATCATCATCTTTCTTTTGGGACTTCTCTTTTGTGCTAATCTTTGATTCGTCTTGTGCACAACAAGTCCAAAGTTCTTCAAATGTGGTATACTTCGTTCTTGTGTTCATGCTTGCGGCAAATGCATCCCATGTCTTGGGGAGGCCATTAAGTACTATATTTACTAGTTCCTTTTCTGAAATGATTTCCTCAATAGCTTGTAGTTTATCTCTTAACCAAGAGATTCTTACAAAGTATGATGTTATGCTGTCATCATTATTCATTTTCATGTCACGAAGCTCATTCTTCAAACTCATCACTTGTCCAATATTTCTGACTGAGAAGAGGTTAGTTAGGGCATCGTACATCTTTTTAGATGAGTCAAGATGAGAAATGTAGGGTATCAAATGGTCCTTTACAGAGTCCACTGTGATGCTCATAGTATTGATGTTGTTTTCCTTGAACTTCTCCATAACTGCAATGTTTTGAGGTTCCTTCTCTTTTCTCCCTTCAAATTGTGGTTCCATGATCTTTCCTTTCATGATATCCAACACTTTATTCTTGGCAAGGATGAGGTCAATCCTTGTCTTCCATGCTCTAAAGTTAGAATCCCCTTCTAACTTGTTTTTTGATTTCATAAAGTAATTCATGATTGCTTTGACTTGGTCAACCTTTGGCTTTGACCAAAAGCGCAAACTTGACGCCTTGGCTTGTTGAAAGTACCAGGAGCTGCGCTAGGCTAGGGTGCACTAGCTTATCCAAGAATTAGGTCAAGTGCATCACTTAAGGTGCCTCAACACGAGGGTTAGGGTTTCGTTGTTGCAGCAAAATTTTGACTGCAACTACAACTGAGCAAGTCCCCCCAATCTAATTTTGAGTGGTTAGATTGTCCGAAGATAGTGTGGGACGATAACCCTTTAGAATAATAGGTGTGCTCGTTTCACCGTAGACAATATAGCAATATTGTCACCTAACCATAGGCACAAAGGCCACCCCCGAGCACCTTAACCTTGAAAAAAAAATATTTCTGGAAGAAAACCCTAAAACCAATAGCCAACCAAAGTAACATACCTCTGTCCAAAGCTAACATACCAAGTAGAAATTCCAAACCATAACCACCTTCATTTCTGGAAACCCCTTCTTTTCAGTGCCTTTCGAGAATTTTTCTCTTCCTTGACTCATTTAGAGCAAGGATTCATGAGGTACGAGACATCTAGTAGAGGAATACGGATATACATTTAGAGCAAGAATTCATCTTTAATGAAAGTAACAAGAATCATTGTGTTCGAGGTGGCATGATTCATAAATAGCTTATAACAAACTTTTTAAAAGGAAAACTTTTTGTGATTAAAACTTAGGAAAAGGAATTTTTTAAGATTTTATTAAATTTGTTGTGTTGTTTTATATGGAAAAATAAACCAAGCACTCAATTGTATTTTATAATTTATTTCCACATACTCTAAATAATTCTGTCATGGCCCCGCATATATCTGTTCCCGTTGTTCATTCATGTGTCTCACCATTCACAGTTGAAGGCCTTTTTGCTTCCTCGAACACAAGCCTGGCAAAGTCCAACAGCGAAGAATCCATTGTAATCGTTACACACTCTTATGTAAATCTGACTGGCGAACTCACACAGAAATTTATGCTGTGTGTAGACCTGAAGAAGCCATATATAGCGGGTAGGTCCATTAACATCTCAAACTTCTAACTGTCACAACCTCCAATTGCATTCTGAGAGCTTAAATATTATCCAGGTGAATAGTGACGATTTCAAATTAATGTCCACAACAGTCGCTGCGAAATACACTGGACGCTCTACAACTTCTCCCATTCTAACATCCAGAGTAGGTATTTCCTTCACAGTGGATTCAATAGTTTGCTTCTGTAGTATCTTCGTGTCCTGACCAAGTTTGATCCTTGGTCTTCCTGGAGAAAGTTTAGGTCGTTCATTTTGTTTGCTACAGACCGTGCATAAACAATAAAATCGCTCTCTGGTAGCCGAGGAAGATGTCATGCACCAGCAGCCACTTACAACAGTTACAGTTAAAGTACACGCATTTTCAAGGGTCGTCCCTTTAAATTCATAGCTGATGAAAATGAGAAATAAAGAACCACAATGGTTTCCTTGACATTATTTCCACAATAATACATCTATCTTATTGTTGTCACCATTTTCTGGTAACGGGTGACCTGCATATGGTCTCCTATGGAACTCGTCCATAACCAAATGTCTCAATTCTTTTGAATTAGGCACATACATCATGTTATTATACAACAACAGAGATAATATTCTTCATATTTATTTTCTATGGGTTCTTGTTGTAACCCTTTTATGAATTGATTAAGAACTCATCTTCTTGCAAGAGGGTTCTAATTCTCTTTTCTAATTCTCTTCTTGATGTCATAATCCCCTACACTTCATGTTGCTAAGTGTATAGGTTGTGCACTCTAGTGGTGTGTATGCTACTATATTCTCCTTTCCTTTTATATGCTTGATTTCAAAGTCAAACTCATTGATCAGCGCCATCCATATGGCATGTCTAGAATTCAACCTTGGATGGTCGAATAGATACTTCAGACCACAGTGGTTTGTCATTAGGATAAATCTTCTCCCGAGCATGTAATGCCTCCACATCTTAAATGCATGCACAATTGTTGTTAGAATCCTATATTTCATAGTATTAGATGGTGATTGAATTTTCTTCCTTAAGTGATTTTATGTGGTAAATAATATTTCATTTTGCAAATGATTTCCAAAAAAAGATAAAAAAGATAAAAAAATAATGAAAATGAAAAGAGGGTATAAAAAGAAAAGAAAAAGGAAAAAAGAAAATAAAAAGAAAAAAGAGAAAAACAAGAAAACCCCACCAAAAGAAAAACAAGTTTGAATCATATCGTCTAATCATGATCAAACATTTTAAATTTGTTGTTGATAGGTTAGACAATAAATTTGATCAAACTGTCTGATCTTGGACAAAGTAGTTAGGTAGAGGAATAAATTAATCCAACAATTTAAGCTGGATTAAGGAGTCATATGCATAGGTTAGAAAATAGGTTAGGTGATTTTTTCTCTCAAAGAAAATTGAAAAGGGTTTGCATTTCAAAATGCACCCTAAATTGATTAAAATTGGTTATTTTAGCATAGGGAAATAAATTACAATGTAAAGGTTTCAAAAAGCAAGCTTTGTACTTTATGGCACATGTTTTTATCCTAAGTTTGAAAGTGGATAAGACGTTTTGTCTTATAGTGCATATCCTTCATGCAAATCTCCCCCAGCGGCATCAACTTTTCCCCAATCGACGACCCTCAACCATTTTCAGCCCCC
>ML778853.1:264023-285284 GCA_009831015.1 Picea engelmannii | reverse complement strand
TTTAAGGGAAAAATAAATTAGACACACATTTCTTGTTGACTTTTCAACACTCCCTCTCAACAAGAAAGGGATTATCCTTCACCTCGATCCTGTCTCTATGGTATTCAAATTTTCTCCTGGTGAGCACCTTCGTCAGAATGTCTACATATTAATCTTCCGTAGGAATGTACTAAAGCAACATGATCTTCCGCTACACACAATCTCTAAGATGATGATACCAGATATCTATATTCTTAGATCTATCATGAAACACAGGATTAATCGAGAGTTTAATGCAACTCTGATTATCACAATGAATCATTGTCAGATCTAAATGAGAACCAAACAAACCAACCAAGATCTTTCTCATCCAGATAGCCTCACATGCATCTTGACTCACTGCCATGTATTCCGCTTCCGCTGAACTGAGTGCCACGGATCTCTGCTTCATGTTGTACCAAGAAACAGTTGTAGATATGATACTAAAGATCCCCCCTTACATGCTCTTTCTGTCTGTTGGGCTACTCACCCAATCTGCATCTGTGAATCCATGCAATTTCACCTCATATGTCTCTTTGTACTATAATCCATACTCATATGTGCCCCTCAGGTATCTCAGGACATGCTTACCCACCTTCCAAAAGATCTTGGCAGGCTTAACCATCGCTTGACTCAGTTGGTTAACCGCATAGAAAATGTTTGGTCTCATGTTCACTAGATACATTAGCGAACCCACTAACTGTCAATAGACAGTATCATCCACTACCTCTCCAGAAGTAGCATCCTCTTTCCTCCCGTTTCCTGGAAGAGGAGTATCCATGGGTTTGCATCCCTCCATGTGAAACTTACCCAGTATCTCCCTTGAATACTTGCCTTGAGACACAAAACGTTCACCATCTCACTGCCATATTTCCAATCCAAGGAAATAATGAAGGAGACCCATATCCTTCATCTTGAACTCCTTTGCAAGGTCCTCCTTGCATGAGTATATCAGTTGCTCATCACCAGTCAGTACTAAATCGTCAACATAAAGAACAATGATTAAAAGCTTACCCTACACCACAAATTTGGTATAGGTTTGCATCTGCTTCACTTTTGGTGAACCCAGTCCGGTGAAATAGTTGTCTATCCGAGTGTACCAAGCACGGGGTGCTTGCTTCAACCTATACAGTGCTCTTTTGAGTCGGCACACATGTGAATCACTGTTGAAGATCTCAAATCCTTCAGGATTCTTTACTTACACTTCTTCCTCAATGATCCCATTGAGAAACGCAGTTTTTACATCCATCTGATGAATGTGCCATCCCATCTACGTTGAGAGTGCAAAGATGGATCTTATGGAAGAGTACCTTGCAACAGGTGCAAAGGTCTCATCATAATCTATTCCCTCGATCTGTGAGAAGCCTCGAGCCATAAATCTGGCCTTGTATTTCTCAACACTCCCATCAGAAGCTTTCTTTACCTTGTAGATCCATCTCGAACCTACCACTGATTTGTCGACCAGTCACTACTTTTGAAAATGGAGTCATACTCCTCCACCATAGCATCAACCCAAGTGGGATCTTGCACTTCTTCCTGAAAGCAAGATGGTTAAGTCATAATACATTTTCTCATGAGAGCCATGTATCTAGTAAATCGATCAGGAGACTGTCTCTGTCTGCGCTATGAAGTAGGGGCTCCTACATTCTGTGCAGCATCTAGTCTCAATCTATCAACTTCTGTGGTGCGCTTTCTGCCATTTTTGATAGATGGCTCTGCTTAAGTGGCTTCCTCCACTCCATGAACCTCCTCATGTGGTTGATCCACATCTTGAGACTCATCTTTGGGAACCAGCAGTTCCTCCTCTGCATGCAAGTCTAACTCCCTCTCAAGTGACAACTGCATGGCTTTCCCCTCATCGAATTTTATATCTCGTCACATAAAATTCATCTTACTATTAGGAAAATACACATGATAATTATGGGGTGTTTCTATGTACCCCACAAATATCCCAACTTCAGCAGTCGGCTCTAGCTTCTTCCTGGAGTCCTTGGTCACATGCACATAAACAGATGAGCCAAAAATATTAAAATGAGAAACATTAGGTTTCTTACCAGTGAAATCTTCTTTAGGTGTACTCATGCCAAGTACTCTATGAGGACAACGGTTTTGCACATAAACCATAGTGTTGCATGCTTCCACCCATAAATGCATTGGTAGGCCCTGATCATGCAAAATTTCTCTTGTTGCATCCATGATCGTTCTGTTCTTCCTCTCTGCGACCCCATTTTGTTGTGGGTTATGAGGCGCTATGAGTTCTCTTTGAAATCCTTCTTTGTTGCAGAAGTCTTTGAATTCGTTAGAGATGTATTCTCCACCATTATCGCTCCTCAGAGCCTTCACTTGCTTCCTCGACTTTTTCTCCACCAATGCTTTAAACTCAGAGAACTTTGAGAATGTTTGATCCTTCTTCTTCATGAAGAAGATCCAACATTTATGAGAAAAGTCATCAACAAAAATACAATTTTGCTAATATTTTGTTGTTGAAGCAATCGAGAATGGTCCACACATGTCTGTGTGAACTCTCTCCAGGATCACCGAAGCACAGTTCTCCTTTTCATGAAAGGTGGACTTTACATACTTCCCCATGGTGCAACCCTTGCACTGATCTAACTGAGAAAGTGTTCCCATTGGAAGTATAATAGATATTTGTTGCATGATTTTCAAGGCTCCATGATGAAGATGGCCCAATCACCTGTGCCATAATTCATCCTCATCCCAGCTCACCACTTTTTCTGCCTTTCCCATCATGGAAACGCATCCATCTACCTCCAACTTGTAGAGATTCTTAACTCGAATTCCTATCCTCTTGACTTGACCCATTGTTTTATGTCGCAGGAAAGCTTTTCCATCGCTAAAAAAAACGTCATAGCCTCTGTCCTCCAACATTGCAACTGAGACCAAGTTTTTCTTCAGACATGGAACATGTATAACATTTTTCAATTGAAATGGTTTACCTGAATCCCTCTTAAAGGTAATGGTACCAATGACAGTCACATTGTATCATCCATCGTCACCCATCTCTATATGCATTTTGAGATATTTCTCCTCCAAGTCACTGAAAAACTCCTTATCTCACGTCATGTGAAAGGAAGCGCCACTATCCAAATACCACACTGATCCCAATGCACTTGAAGCCATGCATGCGATCAAAGAGAAGTCAAGTTCAAATTTTGTGGCAAGAGCCTCACCAGCTGCATCTCCAACAACCTTCTTGTTCTTCTTCTTCTGCAGACAGTTAGTAGCGAGATGCCCATGTTCATGACAGTAAAAACACTTCACTTTGGACAAATCTAGCTTCTTGCCTTTAGAGTCAAATTTTGAATGGAATTTATTCCCCTTCCCTTTCCTTGCCTTGGCAGCCAAAGAAAAATCCTCTTCAGCCAAATCCATATCTGGTGTTCTGCCTGAACTCCTCATGCACTAGATTCGACCATAGTCGTTCCCAAACTGAAATTTTTTCCCTTCCATTGATAGAGTCTTGATAACTGTGCCAATTCTTAGGAAGTCCTAGGAGAGCCAAGATCACCAAATCATCATCAGTGACTATTATTCCCACACTCCCCATCTCATCTCGACATTGGACAAACTTCGTGAGATATTTTGGAATGGAGTCGCCCTTCTCCATTTTGATCTTCCTGAGTTTATCTTTGAGCGCCAATTTCATATGGTCATTGGTTTTTTGGAATAGATCTGTCAAAGCCTTCCACATTGCATATGGTGTGGATTTCCCATGGAGGTTTGAGACAATGTGGTCTCGTACTCCCTCCAACAGGATCCTCCTCGCCTTTGCCACTTTCTTTTTCCATGCATCAAGATTTGCAGCATCTGTCTTAGGAACATCTTTGTCAATGAATTCCTTCAAGCCATTGTCTTTGAGTACTGAATCCATCCTGTCCTTACAATCAATGTAGTTCAAGCTTCCCTTGAGTGCATAATCTAACCTCAAGCCATTGAAATCCATTTAGATCTTGAATTAATTGTAGCACCAAGAAAGTCTTTCTACAAATTCGAATTCTATCCGGTCACAAACTCGGCTTCTACTTCACTTCTGCAATTTCCTGTGCTCTGATACCATGTAGAAATTTCAATACAAATTATGTATTGCCTAGATTATCCTGATCTAACAATTATATGCCATTGTTAAATACATAATCGCTTCTACTAATATTCTTGCGAAATTTAAAACACGATCATCAATTGCAATATCAAGAAGAAAGATCAATCACACATAATACAGATGTTTTATCGGGAAAGCATAAAGCTAAAAACCCCACTATCATATATTATGTATATCATGGATCATGAAACAATCTCATACAAAAATCTAATCCAAGAGCTCTCAGTACAATACAATCATCTCACACTGTCATACAAAAATCAGCAAATACATGTGACAATTCTTTGCCTCCAAACAACTTGCCTCCTCTACATAATCCCCGCAATTGAAAACCCTACAAATGAATTCGAATTCCTCTTGCCTAGGTTGCACATTTATCATGGGAACATACGTTGTGTGTGTGATTGCATGAGTGCACTTCACTCAAATCACAATTGATAGCCAAACTGTCCCTTTCACCTGTTATCTCAACTGGGTCTCCACTGGATCTGACATGCATGTAGTTAACAGTGGTAAATCTTTAGTTGCATGGGAGATCACTGATTGTGAATTAATTAATAATTAATTCACTAATATCGCACTAGTGTAAGTTCAGTTACAAGTAGTACAACTGAGATTAACTCACTTAACTGAGTTAAACTACTTCACAACTCACATAACTACACATCCAACTCTGTTACAACTTTGAATCACTCAGTTACAACTAATTCGACTTGGATGTCCCACCAGTCAACCTTTGAACTCGAATTTTCTATAGCTAACTGATTTTCCATTTCAGTTAACTATTTTCAAGTAATTATGAGATAATAGATTAATATTTATTATCCAAATTATTTAAGGGAAAAATAAATTAGACACACATTTCTTGTTGACTTTTCAACAATGCAGGCTTAATCTTTTTATCATCATTTGAAGGTAATATGGGTGATCATAAGAATGAGATTAGTCAGTTGTCACGCTTTCCTTGTCTTTTATGGATCATTTGCAGTTAAGCGAAGGATTTGGTTATCAAACAATTTGAATGGCTATGGTGGAAGTTTTCTTTCACCTAGCATTTTGTAAAAGTCAGTTAACTTAGGTTTTGTACACAAATAAGCTCCCTCATGAGCAGGTGTGTTTTCTTTCATTTTTAGAATAGTGTACTTATTGGCTTGTTTTCTTCAATATGATGTTTCAGAGCATGACTCCATAGCCCAATAGCTAAGGCACTGGAACTACTTGTTCTTGGCAGCTCATAGGGAGCATGCCATCCCCTGTGGAGCCAAATGTTAACACCATAATTTGCAACCTGTTTCATAGGAATCAAGCATAATTGAGGTTTACCCTCAAGATCATTATGGTATAAATCATGTGGAATTTTCCCCATGATTTTCACATGAAAAATGAAATGTTTGGGGTCTGAAAAGCTCCAGCATCCTCTGCTTCCTTCCATGTGGTCGTCGCTCACTCATCGTGCCATGCAAGTTTACGCCAAGAATTTTGATCCACTTCACCCCTGTGCATACGCTATTGGCCTGCCACCTATTGTGCCTATATTGGTCATAGAATAATATCTGCATAACCTCAAGGTGTCAAAATTGACTCACAAAAATCGTTGACACCGTCTAAGAACAGTTATCGGTGGCGGGCCTTGTCCTGATCCCGATGAAGGAGGTTACTGAGAATGGGAGCAATGGTTGAGACCTCATCTCATCACATAAATGGAAAGCCAGAAAGGATTGGCAAATTTGAGCTCACGTCTAACAGAGAGTTGTATGTGCAGTCTGACAAAGAAGGTCCAGATGGAAGAGCTCGTGTCTGACAACAAAAGATTGTCTGCATAGTCTAACAGAGTAGACGCTGACTGAAAAAATTGAATGCAACAATCCAATCACACTCTTGATGGTTGCAGCAGTTCTGCTTATATATAGGTAGTTTTGATATTTTGTAAGGATCGATGGTTGAGCTAGGCTCCCTTATTGTAATATTTTGATGAAGAACTCTGGTTCTTTGGTTATGTAACTTGATTTGAGACTTCTTGATTAATCTAAGTCAACTTTCTTATTCCATCTTATTTTCCTTTGATACTGAGAGAGTTCATGATTGACTAATTCACATGGATTTTTGTAACTGTATTATGATGAATGTTTGATTATAGTGTTGTTATAATGTCTTTCAGTTTCCTTGAAAATTTGAATTAAGAGGATCTTGTGTTTGAGTTTTTTCCTCCTTAGGCTGCTGGAAGACCTGATGTCCATAGAAGACCTCTACACTTTCTCACCAAATTCTTCCTCATATTCACCTTTACTCCAACTTACTGACTGAAGTTGATACAAGACATCAATTTCTTGTGCATGCCAACCCGAATTTTCTGAGTTAGAACGTCATTATCTTGATTCTTATCCATTTGACCCCCTTAAAACTCATTTACATTTACTGTATTACTGATGGGTACTGGGCTTATCCTCATTACAATCTGAGGGTGATTCCTAGTTCTAACAGTACCTTTAGCTACACCAACTCTAGTGTGCTCATCCTATAAGGAAATTTTGACGTTGGCACTTCTCTAGGCACAATATCTATTGACAAATCAAGATCTCTTTTCAGAGGTAGTCCAGGCACCTCCTCTGGAAACACATCCTTGAACTCACATAGAACATGGTGATATTCAGCCTTCAACTCCTTTCTTTATACTAAGTTATGTACTTGTATAGCATACAAGGGACACCCTTTTCTATTGAAATTCTTGAGTTGCAACGCTAATATTTGTCTCACTGAAACTGGATTATGAATGCCTTGCAAAATTCTTACATTGCCTTCCTTATCTTTGCATTCTAGAATCTTCTCGTAAAAAATTAATTTTTCCTTTGTGGAAAGCTAGCCAATACATACCCAATAGGACATCATATGAGCCTATGGGTAGGATATTCAAGGCTTCTTGAGTACTTAGTCCATTCATTTCAATTGGACAGGCTTCAATCACTTCAACCACTTTCCTCTTGGTTCTAGTGGCTAACTAAACAACCCATGCTCTTGCATGTTTATTTATTTGTAATGAACATGCCTCAACAACTTGAGGTGAAATAAAACTGATATTAGATCCTAGGTTAATTAAAACAGAGATAGGTTGCTTGGTAATAATACCTTCCAATTCCACCGCAGAAGCTTGGTGGTCCGCTTGTCGATTCTCCACAGCTGCATATATTCTCATCACGCTTCTGGCTATGTCACTGACTATAGATTCTTCATGTACAGTGCACACTTTCCTATTGCCATGTTGTTTGTGAGGAAATTCCATCAACAAATGTGGTTCTCCAAATCGCCAACATTGCAAGGGTCCCTTCTTGGGATCCTCTGCTCTTTCTCTTGCTTTCTCTACTGGTTTATTTCAAATTTGAGATGGAAAATTATGTTGGTGTACACTTCTACTTGGTTGACCAAACTGTGAACCCTTCCTTGAGTTCTTATATGAAAAGGAATTGAATTCATTCTTCTGAAATCCACTCTTTTCCTTTTTCTTCCAGTCTTTTGAAGGCTCTTGCTTATTCTTAGACTGGTCAGAGCAACATGTCTCCTTCTTAATAGTGTCCTCACGTGTCTTGGGTTTATCAAACTCAATTCAGTCATGGTAGGATTTGCTGAGAAAACATTGCACTCTTGTTTTCTCATCCTTGAGGTAAGGGACATACCTAAACATCTCCATAAACCTTTTATCATATGCATCCATGGTAAGTTTTCCTAACTTGTGCTCATGGAATTGATTGATTTTATCATCATAATACTTTTCTGACATGTATTCCTTTTGGAAGTATTTCTCAAACTGCTTCTAGGTTAGTTTGCTTTCCTTCAGTCCCTTGATTTCCTTAAGGTCTTCCCACCAAATGGAAGCTCCCCCATTCATATTAAAAATGGAAATCCTTGCCTTAGTATTCTCGGAGTAATTATGTACCCAAAAGTACTTCTTCATACCAAGCAATCATTCCTCGGCTTCTTCTCCTTTCTTAATATATCCATCAAAGGTAGGAGGCTTAGCCTTCTTGAATTATTCGGTCAGAGAACTCTAAGAATTCTTCATCTTCTTCTTCTTCGGGACACTTGACTCAGTGCCACTGCTAGATAGCTCTACCGAAGTAGTATTTATGCTAGATGACTCTTTGGAGAAACTTTCACCATATCTACCCTCTTGGCATCCCAGTGCCTCTTTTTGGAAGAACTCTTTCCCAGATCGTTGTGATTCGATCTGTGCTTCTAGGTATCTGAAGGGGTTTTCAACCTCTCTGACTGCTGCGATTTTGTGTTACTTGGACCTTGTTGAAAATGTTTTTGAATCTTCGATAGGATCTGCAACAATATTACATTCAATTATGCATGTTCATCTTGAGCTCTTATGAGCCTCTCATTGTCTGCCTTAATAATTATAATTGTGGCCATCAAATCTAGAGGGGTTTCTTTATCCCTCCGACCATCAGAATCTTCATCTTTGAAGTGAAAGGTGTCATCCATACTATGTTGTATCGTTCACCTCTACTACCTTTCAGTGCATCCTACATGTTGAAACAACAACTATCATTAATAATTCCATTACCAATTCAAATCAGGCATGTTAAACAACATTAAAATTTTCTTAAATTGTTTTTAAGCAGGCTTTGTGACCCATTCAAGACTAGAGTTTGAAATCTTCTTTGATACCACTCTATAGAACACCCGAACCTATAACCCTCTCTTAGGGAGGTGGGATGTTAAGATTTATCTTCCTAAAGGGAGCATTGAAATGATCCTAAGGACCATATATGGATTCTACTCCTCAAGAGCTTCCCATCGAATGTAACCATTCCCAAGTCCGCTCTCTTAATTTTAGTTTGCAGTGTCCCAAAATATTCAGGATCTTGGTATCGAATTCCATCTCACTACCATGTGGCTTCCTACCACTCATACCTTGAGATGTGGTACTGGCATGGCGTAGCTATGGCACCAACTCAATCTTACCGCTATAGAGTTTCTACTTCGCAAAACCTTTCATTGTGATTGGTGTTTTTACTCCCATATAGAACTAAACACTCAGCACTGAATGCTCTGATGACGACCCATCCATCAGACCCTTCCCATATCTGACAATTTTCGGATCTAACCGTCAACAACTTCGATCGTATTGACGCCCCCAACTTGCATGCCAAATAACATCCAAGTCCTCGACCTCTCTCACAATGAATGGGTGGGAATAAAACAAATCCATGGCTAAAATCCTGTTTCATTCACCCGTCGATCGATGGTGGTTTTTCGAACTTAATATATTTTCATCATCGACATGTCTCAATCCTTATTTATTGACCCATGCTCGACAGTCTTCGATGAACGGATGAGATATGACGACGTCTAGATCTGATGACTAGATTATAACTAAAACCGTAACGACTTCCAACCCCCATCCAGGAACCCTCATGTCCATCAACCATTCTACTAGTAACACCTATCACCCTTCGGAAACCTATTGACTTCTATGATGGCATGCCACGTCAACCTGACATCGTCACTTGAATGGGGCCTATGACAATCTATGGCGAAGATCAGTCTCACCCACATGTCAATCAATGACTCTCATTGATCCTCAAGCCTTTATCATATTCATCACTTCTCTAGGCTCAACAGTCACTTTACCAACCCTATGTACCCTAACGACGATGCATCTTGCATCAATGGTCCAAATCTTGTCGAGGCTTCTCCCGAAAGATTGACAACCCTCGTCCCATATTCATATTTTTGTCATCATCAGAATTTACATAAGTCATGGAACTTGATTTTTGACCATGATGATCCCTTCCCAATGAAGGGTTGAGATCCACTCACCCTACCGAATCAACAACTGTGAACTTCCTTGAATTAACACTGGATTTTTCCACTAGCTAACACTTCAATTTTGGGACTTATCCAATTTTTAGGGTTCTTTGAGGTTTTGACTAGGTCTTGAAGAATCAAAAAACCGTTCTAAGACCATCAAATTCCTATCAACTTAATTAGAGATAATATTCTTGCATATCTTGCAATATTTCCACATAAACATCGAGATTTCCTCATGCCTCAAGCTCCTCCATTCCTCACAGGGAATTCTCGACATTGGGGCACTTGCATCATCGGGTAAATGAAGTTTTTATCCATATCTTGCAAACTTTCCTCTCAAAGTTTCAAGGTTCCCCAGGACACAATCTATCCATATGTGTTCATTTTTACAGTTTAACGAGTTAAACATGGGAAAAAACAAGCATGTTTAAATCACTCATGGATTCCATTCATAGATTAAAAGAATTTACATTTCCGATTTAAATCACACAATAACATAATTGCATCATTCATACACAGTTAGACAGATCAAGTTTAATACTTATCTGATTAGGGAAATTGCCTGTACCAACTGACTAAGAGAGGATGTCTTTCCTCCCAACATTAGGCCATACTTTAGAGTGCCTTCTTACAGTACACCACCCCCGTTCCATGCCATGATACCACAAGGGGAATGATTCAACTAGTTTCCAATCTCAAGATGATCTAGGAAGGTTACTCTCCTTCCTCCTCTGACAATAGCAGAAGTTACCTCCTTCCCACTAATCTTAGGGTCTCTACATGTTTATCAGGTAGTTTATCAACTAGATTTCCTCTGCACAAGGGAGTCCCTTCTCTATTAAACGACCCCTTGGTGACCTCCCCTTACTAGTGTCGGTTTCTTTCCAATAAGTACCAAGTTGTAGCTGACCATTTCTCCAGTTTGTATCCGTTTCTTCTCTGTTTTAGGGTGATCGATATTAATTGGAAGAACTTCCTATTTTCTCCAAGGAAATCTCTCTCTTCTTTTCCACCCATGCCCACAAACACCTATGTTCGCTACACAGTCATTCTACAAGCATGTTTCTCACGTGTTCCTTCTCTTCATGAGCTCCTTCATGCTTTGTTCTCTGATGCCACTCTTGGTGACTAACAGTTCGCACTCTCTACTAGTTGTCTCTCTACACGTTCTAGATAGCCCTTTTTTTCTTGTGTGTCGTTCTCTCTTATATATGTCTCTGGTGTTTTTTTTTCACCATTGGTCTCTTCCTCGACCAATCCTCATGGGTTTCTCGTGTATTCCTCCATACATAACCTACATCCTACGGTTCCCATCCTGAAGGGGAAATTTCGTGTTCTAATATCCAGGTCTGTTCATCTCAGTTGACCTGTGCCTTCTTCAAGAGACCCAAAAATTGTAAGCAGTTAATAACTACCTCAACCACCAATCTGACCTTCCATTATTGGTCACATGGTTTCCCATTGATCTAGGTATGCTAGTAGGTGTATGTTCATGTTGTGTAAGCATAATATAGCTTGCTAAGTAAGCTTCTTGTTTTCTTCATAGAAACATCTCAACTCCACCTCACCAGACCACTTCATCAATTCCCACTTGTGTATCATGTCTAGTACTTTCAAGGTTGTTCCCTCTCAGTGAGTGGTTTGGTGTATTTTATTAATCAAACATGATTACATGCTTCATAATTGAAATCATTTGATCTATTAAGAATAATTACATTCTTGGGGGAAAACAAGGAGTTACATTCCCCTCTCCCTTAAGTAAACACCACCCTCGGTGTTTAAAACACCACACACACACACACACAATTATACAAAAAAAAAAAATGAGTATGAAAATATCATGGCATCTTCTAGATCCCATGAAACCTCATCTGGTCAAAAGTTCTTCCATTACACCTTCACCTTCACAATTGCTCAGTTTTGGAGCTTTGTTTCTCTCCTATCCAGGATGCATTAAGGTTTGGGTTGGAACTATCCCTCTGGTTCCACCTGTATCACAATCCAATCAATGACATGATTAGAATCATGTACATATTTCTTTAATAAATAAACATAGAACACATTATGATCTCTAACAGTAGGTGGCAAAGCAAGTTTGTGTGCTACAACCCCCACTATTTCCAGAACTTCAAACAATCCATAGTAGCAGGGTGCCAATTTAGCATACATTCGCATTCCCGGGGAACTTCTATTGGGTTTCACTTGGAGATACACGTGATCCCCCACTTTGAACTCTCTGTGAATTCTCTTGCTATCTGCATATCTCTTTTTTCAGTCTTGGGCAATTTTCAGATTCTACCTTATCTTAACCATGGCATGTTCCATCTCCTTCAACAATTATTTTATAAGTGGGATCCTATCCACTAGACTGTCCCAATTAATTGGAACTCTTCACTTTCTATCATATAGAACCTCAAACCAGCTCATATTCAATGAATCTTGATAACCATTGTTGTAGGCAAACTCTACCAATGGTAGATACTCTTCCCACTACTTGGGTTGATGCATAACATGCATCCTCAACATGTCCTCTACTACATTTTTCACTCTTTCGATTTGACCATCTATCTGAGGGTGATATGCCATGATAAACGCCAATTGCATTCCCAAGCCTGCAAACAAGATTTTCCAAAAACTTGAGGTAAATTTGGCATCTCTATCCGAGATTAAGGTCTTAGGAAAACCATGAAATCTAAAATTTTCTTTTAAAAAAATGTTAGCAATGTCTATGGCTTTGAAAGTAGGATTAATGGGGATAAATTGAGTTGTCTTACTCAGCTTATCCACTACAACCATGATCACATCATGTTGCTTGATTGTCTTGGGTAGACTTGTAATGAAATCCATGGAAATTGTTTCCCATTTCCACTCTGGAATTTGCAAGGGTTGTAATAACCCAGTAGGATGTATATGCTCAAATTTTACCTGTTAACACTCAAGGAATTTAGCTATGTATTGAGTAATGTCCTGCTTCATTCCAGACCAATAATATAGTTGTCTTATTTTTGTCACCATTTTTTGGTAACCAGAGTGATTTTCATATGGTCACCTATCGAACTCGTCCATAACCAAATGTCTCAATTCTATTGAATTAGGCACATACAACCTGCTATTATACAACAGAAGGTTATCATCCTCAAGCTAATATCCTTCATATTTATTTTCCCTGGGTTCTTGTTGTAACCCTTTTATGACTTGATTGAAGAACTCATCTTCTTGCAAGAGGATTCCAATCCTATGCTTGATGTCAGACTCCCTTACACTTATTTTTTCTAAGTGTATAGTTTGTACGCTTCATTTGAGTGTGTCTGCAACTCTATTCTCCTTTCCTTTTATGTGTTTGATTTCAAAGTCAAACTTGTTGATCAGTGCCATCCATCTGGCATATCTAGAATTCAACCTTGGTTGGTCAAATAGATACTTCAGAGCACAATGGTCTCTCATTAGGATAAATATTCTCACGAGCAAGTAATACCTCCACATATTCAATGCATGCACGATTGTTGCAGGCTCCAAATCGTGGGTAACATAATTTTTCTTGTGCGCATTTATCTTATGTGATTCATAACAAATAACTTTCCCTTATTGCATAAGAAATTTGTCGAGTCCTTCCTTGCAAGCGTCATTACAAACCAAGAAATCATTTTCTAGGTATCCAATGTTTAGAACGAGGGATTTAGTCAAAATATGCTTCGATTGCTAGAAGCTATCTTCACACTCTAGTGACCATACAAATTTCTTCTCGTTTCTTTGCAATGAAGTGAAAGGATTATCGATCTTGGAAAATCCCTTTATGAACTTCCTGTAATATTGAGTGAATCCCATGAAGGATCTTACTTCTGTAACATTCTTAGGGGCAGGTCAATCCATGATTTATTTGATCTTTTCAGGATCCTGGGTCAATTAAAACATATATAGGTTGCTTGGTAATAATACCTTCCAATTCCACCACAGAGGCTTGGTGGTACGCTTGTCGATTCTCCACCGCTGCATATATTCTCAGCACCCTTCTAGCTATGTCGTTGATTGTAGTTGCTTCCTATAAATTGTACACCTTCCAGCTATCATGTTGTATGTGAGGACAATCCTTTAACATATGTGGTTCTCCACATCCCCAGCATTGAAAGGGTCCTCTCTTGGGCTCCTTTACTCTTTCTCTTTCTTTCTCTGCTAGTTTATTTCCACTTTGAGATGGAAAAAAAAATTGGTGTAAGCTTGATCCAAATGGATATCAATGGCCACCCACCTATTCCAATTGGCTCACATGCATTTTTCATCATTGGTAGTTATTTCCTATATTTTTGATTCCTAAACTTCTGGGGCCATTTTGAGGCCCTAAACAACGTTTTTGGATCTCGCCACGGTCAAATTGTCGATAATGTTAGATTTTGGATAGCATAATGTGTATTCCTTAGATAGACCTTTCCAACAGGCTATTGTGCACCAAAAATGGAGATCGTATGGAAAATTTACAACCCTGGGAAGATGTTGTACCAACTTACCCCACCGAGACCCACATGACTTTTGACACTTCATCTCCACATTGGGGCCGCAAACCTTTTGGATTTTCATCTTTCAGGGGCTAGGTTTTTGGGTGTTTAGGGTTTTTCCATTTATATTAAAAATGTCTTTCGAGCCTCATTGTACTTATCTTCTTGTGAATGAGCGTAGCCATCAAATCTCTTCTCATAGGTAAGCTAACACCATTCTAGCGAGTCTTTCACTCTGTAATTTTACAGTTCTGTACATTTCACTCATTAATAGAAATTGTGTATTATTCTATATATGTGCCTCTTGTTATATATATCTAATACATCTTTGTTACATTATTGGATCTCTTGCAATATCTCGGTATATTTCTTTATTATATATCTGCTCTCATTTCATGCTCAAAATAATCTGGAACAACACTTCTTCTTGGCTAACCAAACTATGCACCCTTCCTTGAGTTCTTATATGAAAAGGACTTGAATCCATTCTTCCGGAATCCACTCTTGTCCTTTCTCTTCCAATCTTTTGAAGGATCTTTCTTATGCTAAGATTGATCATAGAAACACATGACTTTATGAATAATGTCCTCCAATGTCTTGGGTTTATCAAACTCAATTTGGTCCTCGAAGGATTGTGATAATACACTGAGAAAACGTTGTACTCTTTCTTTCTTTTCCTTGAGGTAAGGGACATACCTCAACATCTCCATAAACCTTTTAGCATATGCATCCATGGTAAGTTTTCCTAACTTATGCTCATGGAATTCCTTTATTTTATCATCATAATACTTTTTTGACGGGTATGCCTTTCGGAAGTATTTCTCAAATTGCTTCTAGGTCAATTTTTTTTCCTTCAATCCCTTGATTTCCTTGAGGTATTCCCAACAAATGGAATCTCCTCCATTCATATTAAAAATGTAAATCCTTTCCTTAGTATTCTTGGAGTAATTATGTACCTGAAATTACTTCTTCAGACAAAACAACCATGCATCGACTTCTTCTCCTTTCTTAATCTCTCCATCAAAGGTAGGTGGCTTAGCCTTATTGAATTATTCAGTCAGAGAACTCTGAGAATTCTTCCACTTCTTCGTATTCATTACATTTGACTATGTGTCATTGTTGGACAACTCCACTGAAGTAGTCTTTCTACTTGATTACTCTGTGGAGACACGTCCACCAGATCTTCCCCTCTTGGAATCTTGATGCCTCTCTTTAGAAGAAATATTTCCCACATTTATGTGATCCAATCCATGCTTTTGTGTAAATGTGTTGAACCTGCACATAATAGATCTATCTAAACAATAATACACACATTTGCAGAGAGAATTGGAGAAAGAAGAAGAATAAGAGAAAGAATGAAAGAATTCTCCTTAACCGTATTCCACACTCAAAGAGTGAATAATTAACAATAGATATAGGATACATGAGTAAATAATGAGCCATAGTGGTCGTCTAGATTGATCTGGACACACACCAATAGTTACGAGAGTGAATTTCCACCTAGTCTAGTCTCTCATGTAGTTATGAGAGTGAACTGCCACCTAGTTGAGTTAACTAGTCAACTAGTCTTCAGTTAACTGACTGAACAAAGAGTAGTGAAGAGTTAACTCAGGAAATCAAGGGTAATGTGTCAGTCTGGTGATGATCCCAAGGCAAGTGCGCATTAGCTGGTGATGATCCCAAGGAAAGTGTGCATTAGCTGGTGATGATCCCAATGTTGCATGGTGACAAAACCAATGCAGCATCTAAACTCAACTCAACTAGTTAAACTGAAGTGTCAATTGAAAGAGAATATTATCTAGGTGGAATATTCTCCCCTAAAATATAGGAGACTGGATAATGAATAATTATGACTAATAAACAAGGAAAAACCTTAGGAAAAATAAATCCTAGGTGTGTGTGAAGTAACTCCAACACCCCCCTGAACATCACTATGATGAAAATAAAGAATGGGTCCTGGCAACGAGGCCATGTTAGGTACCCAAATACAAAAGATACACTGAAATAAACGAGAAAAGAGGGAAAACCTCATGGGAAACCCCCCCCCCATCAAATTACAATTCATAAAAAAAATAAAAATGAGAATGAACAAAAAGCAGTTGCTAAGCAATCTTGTCCTTCACTCCAAGAAGGCCTCACAACTGTGCAAGTTTGTGCTTGTTGAAGATTTTGTTGAAGATGTAGATGTCTGCACGGATCTGATGAAGTAGATGCACCATTGAGATTTCCATACATATCCACTTTCTCTTCTTGTAATGAAGAAGATCCAAATAAAATTTGGATGAAATTTTGAAAACCGTGCGGCCATTTCCGAAAAAATGTTGAAATTTTGTTGATTTTAAAACGATCATAACTTCACTTCCCGGACTCCGTTTCAGATGGTTTTTTTTTTAAATTAGATATTTTCCCGAAAGGAATTCAAATATACAATTTGTTTATGAAAAGTGTTCTCATAAAATATCAGAATTGATTCTGATGTGCTCGACTCCCTTTTTGTCTCTTGAGATGCATGCATGGTGCATGCAAAAGTGTCTGCATTTGAATCTTAAGATGCATGCCATATATCTTCCACATGAAATTCAGAAAAAAATATATGAAATGCAGTAGACATCATCTTCAATTAATGGAGTACAAATTTGTGCAAATACTTTTGCAGAAGACACTTCATAATAAGAGGCTTGATCTTCTTATGGCTTCTCTTCTGGCTCTATCTGTTCAACCTCGTGCATGAAATCTTCACAATATTATTTATTCTTGAATAGAACCTCCAGTCTGGTCCATAATTCATTTGTATTTGATTCTTGTGAGTCATCATATACTTGGTGGAGAATTTCTGGAGAGATAGACAAGAAGATAAATCCTATGGCCATATCTTGTCTATTGAGAAAGTCATTTTTCTCATCGGCGGAATCAGGCTCTACTTCTATTGCCATGGTTATTTGGTATAAGCCTCTACTTCTTATAAGAATTAGAATCTTGGCTTCCACTCCAAATATTTATGAGGCGTGAGAAGTATTATCGGTGAGTAAAACATATATTCCATCTTTTTTGCGTTCTTCAATATTCAGTACCTGCAAAAATAATATGGTGTATCTTTTTCTTAGCAGTCTGTTGGCTCTGATACCATGTAAATGTGTTGACCCTGCACATAATAGATCTATCTAAACAATAATAGACACATTTGCAGAGAGAATTGGAGAAAGAAGAAGAATAAGAGAAAGAATGAAAGAATTCTCATTAACCGTATTCCACACTCAAAGAGTGAATAATTTACAATAAATCTAGGATACATGAGTAACTAATGAGCCATAGTGGTGGTCTAGATTGATCTGGACACACACCAGCAGTTACGGGAGAGAATTGCCACCTAGTCTAGTCTCTCAGGCAGTTACGGGAGTGAACTGCCACCTAGTTGAGTTAACTAGTCAACTAGTCTTCAGTTAACCGACTGAACAGAGAGTAGTGAGGAGTTAACTCAGGAAATCAAGGGTAATGCACTAGTCTGGTAATGATCACAAGGCAAGTGCGCATTAGCTGGTGATGATCCCAATGTTGCATGGTGACAAAACCAATGCATCATCTAAACTCAACTCAACTAGTCAAACTGAAGTGTCAATTGAAAGAGAATATTCTCCAGGTGGAATATTCTCCCCTAAAATATAGGACACTGGATAATGACTAATTATGACTAATAAACAAGGAAAAACCTTAGGAAAAATAAATCCTAGGTATGTGTGAAGTAACTCCAACATTTTGGGCATCTGAAGGGGTTTTCAACCTCTCTGAATGTTGCAATTCCATGTTACTTAGACCTTTCTACATATGTTTTTGAATATCCGACAAGCTATGTAGTAATATTGCATTCAATTCTACATGTTCGACCTCATCTCTCATGAGCCTCCTTGTCCGCCTTCAGACTTCTAACAGTGGCCATCAAATCTGGAGGGGTTTCTCTATCCCTCTAGCCATCAGACTCTTCATATTTGAAGTGTGATGTGTCATCCATACTATGTTGTGTCGATCACCTCTACTTCCTTTCAGTAAGTCCTACGTGTTGAAACAAAAATTATCATTAGTAATTCCATTACCAATTCAAATTAGACATTTTAAACAACATTAAAATTTTATTAAATGGTTTTTAAGAATCCCTGGCAACCCATTCAACCCTGGAGTTTGAACTATGCTCTTCTACCACTCTGTAGCACACTCAACCCCTTAACCCTCTCTTAAGATGGTGGGATGTTAAGATTTATCTTCCTCAATTCAACTCTGAAATGATCCTAAGGACCATAGACAGATTCTACTCCCCAAGAGATTCGCATCAACTAAACCATTCCCAAGTCCGATCTATGGATATTAGGTTAGATCCTCCCGAAATATTCAGGCTCTCAATATCAAATTCCATCTCACTACCACATTGCTTCTTTCCACTCATACCTTCAGATGCGGCACTGGTGTGGCATAGCTATGGCACCAACTCTAGCTTACCTCTCTAGGGTTCCTACTTTGCAAAAACTTTCATCATCGTCGGTTTTTTTACTCCCATGGAGCACTAAACACTCAACATTGAATGCTCGGACAACGACCCATCCATCGAACCCTTCTTGGATTCAACGTATTTTGGATCTAACCTTCAATGGATTCAATTGTATCTATGCCCCCAACTTGCACACCATATAGCATCCAAGTCCTTGACCTTCCCCACAGTGAAAAGGTGGGACCTAAACAGATCCACGACTAAAATCTTGTTTCAGTTTCTCACTGATAGATGGCGTTTGTTAGACCTTAAGATATCGTTGTCATCGGCATGTCTCAATCCTTATTTATGGACCCGTTTTCAACAATTTCCAATGAACGGATGAGATCTAACAACGTCTAGATTTGACGGTCTAGATTATAACCAAAACCATACGGAATTCCAACCCCAATATGGGACCCCTCATGTTCATCGATCGTTCCACTGGTAAAACCTATCACACTTGGGAAACCTGCTGACTACCATGCTGGAATGCCACATCAACTTGACTTCATCACCTGAATGGGGCCTACGACAATCTATGGCAGCGATCACTCTCATCCAAGTGTCGATCAATGAATCTCATTGATCCTCAAGCCTTTATCTTCGTCGGCACTTCTTTGGCCTCAACACTCACTTTACCAACCCTTTATACCTTGATGACGATGAATCTTTCTTCAACAGTCCAAATTTTTTCAAGGCTTCTCCCGACATATAGATAGCCCTCATCTCATCTTCAGTTTTTTGTCGTCATCGGAATTTACATAAATCTCGTCACTGGATCATTCACATTGACGATGCCTTCCCAACAAAGGGTTGAGATCCACTCACCCTACCAAATCAACGACCATGAAATTCCCTGACTTAACACTGGGTTTTTCCAATAGATAAGGCTTCAATTTTGGGACTTGTCCAATTTTTAGGGTTCTGTGAGGTTCTGACCAGGTCTTCAAGTATTTAAAAATCGTTCTAAGACCATCAAAGGCATATCAACTTCATTAGAGATAATTTTCTTGCATATATTTCAAGATTTCCTTAGGGCTCAAGGTCTTCCATTAATTACAGAGACTTCCAGACATCATGGCACTTGCATCACCAGGTAAACAAAGTTTTTGTCCATATCTTGCAAAATTTCCTCTCAAAGTTGCAAGGTTCCTAAGTGTTATCACTCTAAGAGTCTTTCCCTAACTGTAAAGGGAACGAGCTTGGTAACTTAAAAATGATTTGAATAATGTATAAACTGGATCAAGTTGGATGACTTGATATGCTCTCATTCACTCATAACACACATGGATACACTCAAAAATAAAAGGCCTTCAACTATACTTGTTCATAAAGTTTGATTAAGATGTGGACATATGAAGAATGCTCATCATATCAGTAGAATCACATACATAAAATTACACATGTGAATGACTAATTATAACAGGCAGAGTTGCTTATAAACTTAGTCTTATCAATGAAGAGATGAGATGATAGTCATCTGTCATTAGATAAAAATAAACAATGCACACGACATTTACTCATAAACATGGAAAAGATAAGAAATGGAAAAACTGAACAATCTGTAGTGAAAGAAGCTTTTGTTTCAATATGTATTCATAATGTCTCAAATACAAGAATAATAGCCAAATCTTCAAAGTCGACCTACCGTTCTCGGGACTGTAGTAACCCGATTTAAATTAACGTTTAAATTTCTTCCCAAGTTTCTGTAATTTCTATAAGCCTTTAAAGAAGTAAAATTTTCATAATTTACAATTTATCTCAACACTTACGCTAACACTTACGCAAGTAGAATTTGGCAATAAGTAATAATCTAAGTAAATCATTCATGAATTTGAATTTACATACCTCACTCTGATGCTATCCGCAACAGCTTGCTCCCTTCGCTTGAACCTATCCGCAGCAGCTTGCTCCCTTCTCGTGAACCTGATGTTGCTCCTTAGGACACCCCAAAACCAGCCACCCTACCGACTAGTTCGCCTAGCCCTAGGACATCAATGGATGTCCTAGCCCTCCGAGCCCAAAACCTCTGCAGCCCCGGTGCACTGTAAATCCCACTGTAAACTAACTCTGTCCCAATACTCCCCGTTCTCCCCTCTCGTAGAATGCATCAATATCTTCCATAATCCTTCTCCCTCCCTTATGCCTCCTTCACCACCCTTCCATTTACTCCCCCCACCAAATATCTTATCCCTTTATTAATGCCTTATCCATTCCTTTATTACTTATTAATTGTCTTATCCTTTATTTAAATGTTTCCCTTTTACGTATTGGTTACGTTATCCCCCTTTGGGATACGT